>NIVC01003969.1:0-67284 GCA_002269645.1 Macrostomum lignano | reverse complement strand
TGCAGATAACAAGAGATTCATTTTTGATGACAATATCAACAGTCTGCCGTTCGGGCATTGGAGATTAGGCTTAGGAGTGGAAGTTGGGTTTAGGAGGTGGAGTTTAGGTTTAGGAGGTGAAGTTTAGGTTAGGTTTGAGAGAAAGTTTAATAAACCTCATAAAAAATGACGACAAATAACTTTCTTGAAGATTTGGCTAACTAACTGGAAATCCCAAACTTTAGAGGAATATTTATGAGGGACACTCTGCCTGATATTCCTCTAAGAAAAGAATGCGGCATCATGAACTTTGACACCACCGATAAGCCAGGATCTCATTGGGTTTGCTGGGTGATTGATCCCGATGGCAAGCACAAGTGTTATTACTTCGATGGCTATGGGACGGCAGTACCAGAAGAGCTAAGAAATTATATGAAGGGAAAAAATAATAAAAAAATTTATCGCTCAGACTTTATTCTCCAAGGTCTTAGCAGTGATATTTGCGGTGAGCTGTGCATGACTGTTTTGTATGCAATGACCAAAACACGAAAGACCTACAAGGAAATTATTCTTGGCTGTGTTTCATAAGGGTTCATTGTGCATTTCTCGTCGTCCTTCTTGCCAAATTTCTTGCCGAATTTCTTGCCGACTTTCTTTCCGCATAATGTTGAAAACTTTCTCGAGTTCATTTTTCAGCTGACTCATGTCCTCAGTACCGACCATGTTCAAGTTCATTCGAATTGATTGTTCATAAAGATCCTGAATGGTTTTGAACTCGTCCTCTGAAATGAACTTATCCTCGATTGCCCTTGAAATGTACCCTATGATTGATGTGTGCACCCTTTCTCTTTTACTTGCTTCTCCTGTAGCTGCTTTAGTTTTTTTCGCCTGTTTCGCGCTACTGCTCCAGTAATTGCTGAAATAAGTCCACATGCAGCACCTACTGAACCAAGTGGAATTGCGATTGGGACTGTGATGGCTGGCAACACTGAGACAGCTGCAGCAGATCCAGATAGAACAGACACAGATCCTAGAATCATATTGCTGTAGTCGAAAAATTTACAGTGGTTGTCATAGCGCTTAATTTTCTTTGTGTTGTGGAAAATATTTTTTTCAAGATCATCGCGCATTTTTTGAATCTCCACCAGTCGAAACTGTTGAGAGTTACAAGTAATGACGGGGTAGAGTTTTTGCTGCTCATATTGGGGTGCACTAGGTGCTGTGGGAGCATTCGGATCATAAAGAGAATTTTGAGCATCCATTTTTTAAGGGAATTTTTAAAAAAAAAATCGACAACTAGTTGGTGGTGTTAGATTTGTTTTACGGTTGATTGCTTCGTCTGCAGTGACGGCAACGGGTCTCTTCGAATTGCCTATTCATTGTCTGTGAGCTCCATTCTACGCCTGATCTCAAACAAGTCGGTTGGATCACTTATTTCCCTTGTGGTCTGTGGTGGTGCCTCTTCAGCGTCAATGTTTTTGAGATTATGCAAGCGTTCAAGACGACTGATTCTTCTCACGATTTCTGCCATTCGGTAAAAACTAAATCTACAAAGACTTTATTTGCAGTAATTCTTACTTTGATTTGATCATGCAACGCTGTTGACTGAGTCATGAACTCTTCTAAATTCCTCACTTTACATGTATTGGTTGCGACGTTTTCTTTAATTCTATCATGCAACGCTGTTGACTGGTTCATGAACTCTTCTAAATTCCTCACTTTAACTATGTTTGTGAAAACTCCTTCTTCAAGAATGCGCATCCGCCTATCAATGGAGTTTCTCAGAAGATTAATTGTCGATGCTAAATTTGTTCTTAAACCGTTGATTTGCGAGACTGCCGAAGTTATTTCTGACCTTAGTTCATTAGTGCTGTGATCAAACTGCGCATAAAGCTTATCACTTTCAAACTTCTGCCTGGCTACTTTTATGCGGAGATCTTCTATGTTTATCTGTAGCTGGTGCATGGAGCGCTCTAGGGCTTTCAGTCTGTTTTTATTCAGTTTGATCTCTGGGATCTCTTCGTCGCTGTTGATATATCGCCTGTCAAGGATGGATATTTGAGCTGATGTAAGAGCGCTGTTGCCAGAAATGGATTCACCTGCAAAATTAATAGACATCTTTTAATAGCAAATTTTAAATTACAGTTCTTTTTTCCTTGTTGATCATGACAAACTGATAGGGTTGGTTCCACTTTTCGCAGCAGAGGTTAACAAATTCCTCTTGTGAAATCTTTCTGTTTGAGTTTTTTGTTGGATTTATAAAATAGGCAGGCGCAATGACCTCATTGTAAAATCTTTTTAGCCTGTCCTGTGGAATGGTTGGAAACAGGAGAATCAGATTGCAGTTCCCACGAATTGTTTTGTTGGGAGCTCGAACCAGTTCTGTGCAATGTAAATTACATTACAATTGTTATGTCGCCCTCTTGTAAAATAGTTTCTCTATCTGTTTATGTGGGCCTGTCATACAATCATCAAAGACGATCAAATGCTTTCTCCCTTTTCTAGCTCATCTGGTTGGGGTAGAAGTTTGGTCTTTGGATCACCTGTGGATCTCCATAGGTGAACACTTAAATGTTCTGCCATTTTTTATTGTCTTTGAGGTGCTTTGCATATTCGGCAGCAACAATTTCTGGGTTACTGGGAAGGTTTGTTGGTTTTTAAAACATTGAATAATGTCCTCTTTGTTCAGTTTGTTTTGCAATCCAGAAATCAGCATTTTATACTCATCTTGATACAGTGTGGGAGAGTAGATGTGCAGAGTGTCATAGTCGATAAAGCCAGGTCTAAGAAGCATGTTAAAGACTCTGAATGTTTTACCTGAACCTGATGAACCAACAACAATGCATCTGAAGTGACTCGGGATTGACTCGTGATGCGAAAACTTAATCTGATTACGCGTCCAGTGAGGATTGAAGTCGCTTGAAAAGTCCATTTTTTTCTATGATGAAATTTTTTTAATAATAAATAATTTAGAAGATGTGTCATTTTGGGACTTGGATGTGTCATTTTGGGACTTAGATGTGTCATTTTGGGACTTAGATGTGTCATTTTGGGACTTAGATGTGTTATTTTGGGACTTGGATGTGTCATTTTGGGACTTAGGTATGTCATTTTGGGACTAGTCTTGTACCTTTACATTTCTTGTACCCTCGGAAAGTACCTTTAGTCAAATTTGAAACCACTTCCTTTTTTAATGCTTGCTCTCATCTTCTCATAGACTGCAGGGTCCACACTGTCTGGGTTTGGGGCCAGCGGGGCCAGCGGGCCAGTGGAGGTTGAATCTCTTGTTTAGGTGTTACAGTATCTTTAATCTTTTTGGCTGCTGTGGCTACACTGCCAGCCGCTTCGGCAACGTTCTTGATGTTCTCTTTGTTCTCTCCAATGACCTTAAAAATCTTAGCCCCCTGAGCGATCAAATCGGCAAGGCCATTCCCAGAGCGTTCTTTTCTTGGATAGTGGCCTGCAGGGAAAAGTCCAGATCCGCGTTTAATGAGATTAAGTTCCTCTTTGTCATAGTATTTGTCAATGTCTTTTTCGAAAATAAGTGGCATTTTTACTTGAAATAAATTATTTTTTGTTGAACCGCGAAAGCAGAAGCTCTCTCGCCCTCTTATCGATGTATTTTCTCTCAAGCATTTTGTCCAGGATGTTGACAAATTCTTTTCTATACTCGTCTTTCATTCCGGTCTTTGCCGCTCCTAGAAGAACCGCTACTCGCTTGTAGATTTCAGCTATTCCTTTTCCAGATTTGGGTGGTTGGTCTTGGGGTTGTGGAGTTGGTTGGGCTTGTGGCTGCTGGGGAGGTGATCCAAAAGACTGCTCACTTTCAGAGATGGAACTGTCATGTGGCGCCTGTCTTTGTTGAGGTGTGAAAACTCTTTGCTTGATTCTGTTCATTCGATCTGGAGAGTGTTGTTCTAAGTGTTGCCAGTCTGTTGGGTGATCATTTTTATATTTAGCTACTTGAGTCGGATCTGCATTTTCCAGTTGCCTGAGTACTTCTGTAAATGTGGCTGCTGTTGTGGCGGTTGCTGTTGTTGCTGTTGTTGTTGTGGTTGTTGTCTTATGACCTCTTCCTGATCCGGCAAACCAAACCATTGTTTAAAGTATTTGTATTTTCTAAATCTGTTCAAGACAATCCCGTTTTCATGTAAAATTTTCAAAACACCGTTGTTCTTGAGCATATCTATATCCCTATCGAGAGCAAAGGTAACAAGATCTTTGTAATTTTTGAGCTGCTTTTTAGACGTATTCTCTAGATTTTTAGTCATGTAATCAAGTAAAGTTTGAGTGAACTGGATTCTTTTAGTTTTTGCGCCTTTATTGATTGAAATGTTTTCCTTTGTCACTTCAATGTTGTAATCCGCCGGTTCCCCGGTAATATTTTTTCGCCAGGCGCTAATTCCAAAAATATATTTTCCATCATCCACTACGGGGCCAAAAAAGTTATCCGTCACTTTCATCTGCACCGGTTGTCCTGGTTCCTGAGCCTGTGGTTGTCCTGGTGAAGATGGGATTTTACCCAATGTGTTTTGCAAGTGGCTCTCTTGAATATCATCAACTGCTTCCTTCACAGTGTCGAGGTTTTTCTTCGCTTCTGTGTATCCGGGTTTGTGAAATTCGGTGGCTGCTTGGACAAACTCATTGTAGGATTGTTGCTCCTTATTTATTAGCCCGGTAACTCGTTTCTCTGCTTGTGCTAGCTTCTCCAATTCAGATATCTGCTGTGTACTTTTTCGCTTCATTTCTTATTTTATTTTATTTTTAGTTAAAAAATGAACGACCCACTGACACCAGTTTTCTACAAAATTAACAAGCCTATTTTGAGTGATGATAGCACAATCAAAGCGACTCAGGTAAGAGTTCCCAGTCAGGAAAATCAGAATGAAACTAATCTTGGTCCTGGCCAAACACTGACATTTACATACAATGGATGTTCGTCTTTGGTCAGTGTCCACAGTCTAAGGAGCGGCTTCCATATGACATTTCAATTCAAGACAAAGGGTGGTGCGGATGCGGCTCGTGCTAACGTTGACAAGCATGATGCGGATGTGGCTCTGATCAGTAACTTTTGGGCGTACATGTTCAAGGAGTTTAGTGTATCGAATGGGAGCACTGAGTTGGAGCGAATCGCCAACTTTGGAATTGTCTATGACGCTCATTGTTTGATCGAGAATACTGATTTTATTCAATTGGGAAGTGGTGCGGGTTTTATTGCAGACGAAAAAGAAGGAGATATCAATGACAGTGGCTATAAAAATAGGAAGAAGAGATACAACTATGCATTGCAAGGTGCTGATGATGCTGCTAAGAACCCGCAGTATCGGTCTGTTGATGTATTTGTACCATTGAGATTCATGAGTGGATTCTGTAATACATTTAATCGACTGACTAGTAACTTTAGCTACACATTTAGACTGACTAGAGATGATCGCAGTAGAGTGTTGTGGACTGGGGCGGACCACACTAGGATGGAGGTGAAGCTAACCGGAATCGAGCTGTATTTGGAAGTCATTGAGCCAAAGACTGCACTAAAAGCGGATTATCTTAAGGCAATAGAGAAGGACATTGATGTTGCATACACGGCCTACATGTGTCGAGATGAGCGAAACGAAACTAGAACAAATATCTGCATTAAAGAGGGATCATGCAGCAATCCAAGGTATATCATTATTAATATGAGAAACCCAAATAGCATTATACGCTACATGCATGGAGACGTGCGGTCCATTCAGCATGAAATCAGTGATAATCTTTACCCTGCACTGCCACAAAATGGAGATTTCAGTCAGAACAAGATTAGCAAATTTTACAGCGAGTTGGTCGACTTGGCTGTGAAAGAGAACAATGGAATTGCTATCACTGCTCTTCAATATGGAACTCTATATCCGATGTTTGGCGCTGATGTGTCTGCCAGACAAATGCCTACTGATAACAGCCCTGTGAATATCGTGACTAACATTGAGAGGACTGTCGCAACACCCGTGGACCTGTACATTATCTATGCATTTGAGAGGAAGGTGAAGCTTAACATGATCAACAATTCATCCAGTAAAGTTTAAATATTTTTTTTGTGGGTGAAAAAAATGGAAGCTATAGCCGAAAGACTAAACAATATTATTTCGCACTCCAAGGAGAGCATTCCTATTACAATAACTGGGCGGATTAATGACTCAAACGGGATATTTGTTCAAAAATTAGAGCAGGCGATTAGCCTGGATCCAGGCGCTAATTACCATGTCTATCTTAACGACTTCACTGGTTGGTCAAACGTTCCCAATGTGATGGCAGCAAATAATAAGTTTTATTACAAATGGAAAGGTGCAGCAGCAGACCCTGTGGTATTCCATGTGAGCACGCAAAGTGTGGATACCTACAATTACTTTCTAGAAAATGTCTTTACTAAGAGAGGCCATTTTGAGACACCTGATGCGAGTAAGCCAGAGAAGAAACTGTTCCCTGTCAAACTAACCTATGATCTCACTGTAATGAGAGTGGTCATGCAAGTTCACAAAGATGCGGAGGTTGAGTTTAAAGATGACACTTGGTATAGGGAACTGGGATTCGAGAAGAAAGTTTATAAGGCAGAATCCGCGGCGCGGACCGCCACTCAAGCATCGGGGACTGTTAGAATGGTCCGGGAAAGTGTAAGCGGTTTGTTCTTAGCACCCAATATTGCAGACATTGTAAAGGGTTTGAATATTCTAATCAGAAGCAATCTCAGTCTTGATTGGGTATTTAAGGGAAAGCGAACGAATATTTTGTACAACATCTCCAACTCTGTTGCTGGAGGACAGATGGTGGTAGAGAAACCAAATCCAGTGAAAAGAGTTGTATTGAGTAATAAGGAGATTCACGAGATTGTGCTACAGTTTGAGACTGAAGATGGGATGGGTGTTGATTTCAACGGTGAAGAGTTTGTATTGACGTTGATCATTGAGAGAATGTAAGAAATCACAATTGCCTAATGATTTCTGCAAAGTTATAGTAGCTGTCGTAATCGTTAATGACTACTCCATACTTATGAAACCAGTGTCTTTGGAGAGCTAGATTAATATTAGGGACATGGATATCAACGTTGGGCCAATATTTTCTCATGTATTCGCTGCATTCAAGTTTGCATCGGTACTTGGATTTGTACAATGGATGAGGCTGAGTATAATAGGAACCTGGAGAGACAACTGGAAACATTTTTATTGAGAATTTAATTTTTTTTTCAAAGGGTAAGGACCCTGCGCTGATGATTTAAAGTCTTTGGGATCTGGTTTCATGTTGCGAATCGAATGTGGGGATAAGAATGCAGATTATTTTCTGATTGTTTCGAAGATGCTATGGGTGGATGTCAGTGGATTATGTCAGTGTCAGTGAGCATAACGGGTATCAGTGGACACCTGCTCTGATTCTGTCAGGGATAATATGGATGGATTTAATGGGATTATGTTCGAAGTTTTCGGAGCAAGTGCGGCCCCTCCCCTTTTTCATGATTCTGTCAGGGATAATATGGATGGATTTAATGGGATTATGGAGGACGTTTTGTGAGCGAGTGCGACCCCCCTTTTTTTCTGATTCTGTCGGGGATAATATGGATGGATTTAATGGGATTATGGAGGATGTGAAAAATTTTGTCCCAAAAGCCCCCTCATGCCTTCTACTAAAGAGAGTGGACATTCATGACGGTTAGAAAGTCAGAACTGCTGTACACCCTGTGTGAGCGTGTGTACGAGTGCGTGCCTGCGTACATGCAGTATTGGCGCGTTTGTCTGTTCTCAGGACCCAGCGGAATTGCCAGGGTGCCATGGTGACCTCATGACCAAAACCCTTTCTGCAATCAGAGTCCTACTAGTAATACTGCAGTCCAGATTTAGTTTTTAATAAAATTGAAGTCTCCAGGAATGGAAAAAGAAGGCGGAGTCGAGGATAAAAATAATATTTTGTAAGGCATTGAAAAGACAGCCCCTTCACAAACCTGTTAAACAGGGCTCTCAAACGGTCGAGGTTCGCCAGCGAGTCGGGCAGGCCTTGAGCTGCATCGCGAACAGTGATTGCCACCACCAGGTCCTGCCGATGCATCCACTCTAGACCAGCTTTCACTCGTAGTTGAAAGTTGGCCTCCTCAGACTTGAGCCGCATCACTGGCAGGAGTTTGTGCCGATCAAACCAGTACAAATATTTTCGAGTGATTTCCTCTCGCAACTGTCGGTAGTGAGCGTGAAATCCGCCAATATTCACTGCTGAATGCGTCGCTTTGTTATCGGATTTAGTCAGTGTCTCTGACGGTTCCAGATTTAGCCTGTGATATCTGACCGTTGTACAGCTTTGAAGAGCCACACAGCAAATAAACGTAGCGACGGCAGCTAAATACACAAGTTTCCGAATGCAATGATGCATGGTTGTGATTCTTCAGATGTCGCTTTCAGTTGAACTAGCAAGGTAGAAAATTTACTGTCCTAATATACAAGTAGCATCCAAAGTGGCATACGTTAAACAAAGTCATCAAAATAATGGTGTAGTATTTTTAGGAAACCAAGCCATTTTATCATTGTTCGCGTTTTGTCATGCGATACAGACCAAAACGTCGTCTTAAACCATATCGGATGTCGCTAAGTTTAAACACATTGTTCGCTCTTTATGCGCATTTATGATGTCTACACGCATTTTTATAGGAATTGGCGCGTTTGAAGGTTAGATAGTTTGCATCTTTTGTTTATATATGCAGCGCTGGCTTGGAACCCGGAAACGAAGTAGAGAACGATTGCTGCTATAGCTAGTGCAGCACCAGCATAAGATGCAGCGCCGACAAAGTTCAGAACTATCTACGCAACTTTTCGACTTCTCGACTTTACGAGCGAAGCCTATATCAATAAATATCGCAAAAAAGTCAGTATCAGTAGGTATTTGAAACAAGAACCAAACATCCAGGAAGTACCAAGATCCAGGATACAGGCAGGAAGTATAAACACAAAAATTATGAATATTCCTTTAAAGGTCTAAATTCTCTTCCAAGCTACATCAGAGAGCTAGTCAAATACGTGTTGTATGAAATCTTGCATAGTCTTGCTCTGGCCTATATGCGCACGCATTCATGGAATTCAAAGTCATTCTAACAATAACGTTTTTATAACAATCAACCATGTACACATTAGTTTTTCTATTACACAAACTTAGCTGATGAGAAGCTAGCTGATTGACAAAATAAACAACAGAATGTCTGTATAGTTAAAAAACATTTTAATGAAATAATACAAACTTCATATAATTTTACTTGTGGCTTAGGACACGTCTATCAAGGTGCTTGAAGTGGCTTGAAGTGCAAGTTTTAACAGTTCTTGGTTGAGTCGCGAACGTTTCTGAATCCGGAGTCTCGATTTCTCTGATATCTACCGGCGGCAGCCATGGGATTAACGGTCCCGCTGAACGAGAAGACGTTTGCTTCGACAATCGCGCCCGACTGCTGAGGACAGCAACAACAGATTTGCCGACAACAGCCGCGAGAGTAGGTAGCGGAGAACTTCTGTCTGAAGCTTCCGCCAGAAAAGTACACCAGAACGTTTAGAACGCACTGAAAGTACATCAGAGTGTTCAATTGACGCAAGAGAAGCTCGTAAGTGTTCGACGGTATCTGGTCGAGGGCGCCAACTAGATGCAACATTTCGGCCAAACTCCAAGGTAGATTGCAAATCAAAAAGGCTGCATTGAAAAGGCCCAACAGAATGCTGAGACGAGTGAGTGTCCGGAATCTTCGCACAGCGGCCGTTCTGTTGTTGGCCTGACCCAGTTCAGCTGCAGCATCGGCTGCCGCAACATCCGACCGGCGGAGAAGGATGCAAATCACCAGCGAGCCAGAGATGAGGCAGACAGTCAGAGCCACTCGGCCATAGAACAGTTCGAGCTTCACATAGGTTGACTCATAGTATTGGTTCTCCCCAACGATGCAGGCTGAAGTGTCTGCATTCCAGCTAGTTGTGGCCGTGCGCAGTACCGGCAGTACCATGGCCAAAGTGGTCACCGCAGCTAGCAGAGCTGCAGTCTTTGTCACTGTCATAATGCGCCGAGCTCTTAACGGAGTCGCCACGGCTACCAGGCGATCCACAGTGAGGCCCAGCTGAAAGAAAGGCGCACCAAACAGGGCATAGTGGGTGACGAACACATAGAGAATGCAACCAGCGTGACTGCCGTAAAATGGATTGACGAACCAGTCCCAGGCATTTGCTACGAACGGCTGCGACATGTAAGTCAAATAATGCGTCGGTGCCTTCAGCAGTAGGATGAGAGCATCGTTCAGGCTAATGATGAGCATGAACAGCCGAGTGACCCTCGGGAACAGGCGGCGATGCCTCAGGATCACCCAGAAGCAGAGCGAATTCATCACGCCGCCAACAAAGCAGAGCGTCGGAAACAGCCAAACAAAGACGCACCAGTGAAATTTGTTCCACGATTCACTGAAAGGATACTGAGTCGTAGGATAAAACTGAGTTGTCCAGTTTCCCAGCGAACCGGTGCTGCAGTTTTCACCCTCGAGATCTGGCATAGTGTGCTCGAGAGCCGCTTTAAGCAGCCAAGCTAAAATCTGGTATTTCTTCGGATCTGGCCTCATTCTCTATCCATCGGAATGCGCATTTAAGGAGCAACGGGTCCGATAAGATAAGCGGGCTGGAGGCTGCGGCGCAATAGCCAGTTTACAATACGTTGAAGCGAAGAGGAAGGAGAGGGAGAGAGAGAACCGAAAAAACTTCTTGGTTCCCGCTTGATGTTTGCCGGGTTCGCACAGTGACGAGGTAGAGAGGGGGGTGAAAAAGTGCACACGCAGCTCCTTGGGCGAATAAATGCATTATTCATTAACTTTTTTCTGCCAAAGTAATATATTTCCACCTGCTCCGATATTGAGGACTAAGGAAAGACCGTTGAACCTCGTGTGGGCTGCCCAAACATCCGGTTTTTTCTGTTGATTTGCAGCATTTACGCTTGAACGCTACGCAATACTTTACAGTCTAGCAATATCGCTGTTTGCAAACCATATTGTCATATTATCTACACTACTGATAACATTTTGAAGAGATGAATCTGTTATCAAACCTTGTGAAGCCAATTCATTAACGTTGCCTACTTACGGTCAGTCAGCTAGTCACCCACTCACTAAGTCAGTCAGTCAGTCAGTCAGTCAGTCAGTCAGTCAGTCAGTCAGTCAGTCAGTCAGTCAGTCAGTCAGTCAGTCAGTCAGTCAGTCAGTCAGTCAGTCAGTCACCCACTCACTAAGTCAGTCAGTCACCCACTCACTAAGTCAGTGAGTCAGTCAGTCAGATTTCTTTTACAACTAAATACCTTATTAACCATTTTGTAATCTCTTGATGAAGAGATATTGTGGAAGCCAAATCTAACCTAAAGCCAGCCTATGAAACTGCTCGTGCTTTGAATTGTTGATTAAATCAGAAAATCAGCCAAGTCTTCACCAGTCCAACTTTTCGCATCCACAAGCTGCATCAACTTCAATCACATGTTTCCATGCAGTAACTTTGAAGCAGAGTTTTCCTGTAAGGCTGTGGGAACGAAATGCAATTAAAAACTGCTCACTGAACTGCTCTGTCAGGGGCTAAGATTCCTTACTAATTCAGAGAGTGATAATATAATGTTGCTGCCACGATATTTCAAGTGCCATAGGGGAATTTTTATCAATCAAAGATATGAGTGAGAGTGAGTCAATTTTTGCTTTCTTGACTTTGACTTTCTTGACTTTCTTGACTTTCTTGAAGTTCAAGCTGATTGCATTGAAGTGGCGAACTTAGAGGGTCGCTCACCAAGAGACACTGGCGCCCACCAAGAGAAAAGAGGGGCCCACCAAGAGACAGGGGCGCCAACCTAAAAAAGGGGCGCCAACCTACAGAAATGGGCGCCCACCAAGATACACTGGTGCCCACCAAAGACAGAGGCTGCCTGAAAAAAAGCGTTTTGCCTCGATGTAATGACACTATTAGCTCTGTTGGATTGGATAGAAATACTCGCGCATAGCTTGCTAATTGTTAAAATCTAAATATAATTAAGCAAGCAGGAGTCTCCGCTGGTAGAAACTCCATATTTTGCAGTCAATTCGTCAACATCTTGACGATTACAATCGTTTTGCTAGTTCAATTGGACGAACTGTTAAGCTAGGCTTCAATCAAACGGTTAGCAAGTAAATGATGGGTTTATTTTTTGCATCAAGGACAACAGAAGACAACGTTCTTGATTTGCGTTTGGTTATCCAAAAAAGTCAATTTTTTTGTTGTCATCGTTTTCAGCAGCCACGCTGGTAGAGAGTCCAGTCGGGTCCGGTCAGGCTGGCTGGCGGGTAGGCGAACTCCAGCAGGTGGCAGGCGAGCAGCCGCTTGGAGAAAACGGCGGCCTGGCAGTCGGCTCTGGCGCTGCACTTGGAAAGGCAGCGCATGACGGATGGGGCAGCGGCCGACCAGATAGAAGTTGAATCGGAAGTCACCGGAGGGCTGGACTGCCGAATCTTCGTCGTGTAGGTGTTTCTGCCCACATCTGTGCGTGAAATCAGGAATGAAATCAAGTACCTATCATTAAGCGTTTATTATTTCCTTATAGTCTATTGCCTTACTTTTGTTGAAAAAAATCAAGAAAAGTTGAAAAAATAAAAACTAAGGAGTGATAGCCTAGTGGTCAGAGCGTCGGACTCACGACTTGAAGGTCGAGGGTTCGATTCTCGATCCCACTGGAACAATTTGTGGCCTTGAGCAAGGCACTTTAAGCTCTGCATTGCTTCAGTTCACTCAACTTAAAAATTGGTGCCAGCATTAGCTGGGGTAATCGAGGTTGTGTGACGACCCCACAGTCCTTGGACTGAACAGCCGTACGCAGCCTTCAGATGCCCCGCACAAGCTGCGGCTGAGCTGTCGGTTGCACATCTGGGCCAAGTGGGGCAGGTGTAATCAATTATTATCAATTAATAAAACAGATCCCCGATTAAGGAAAAACAATTGTCTATGTCTGCTTGCTTTATTAATGGTGTCAAAAACGCTCGTATTATTTGGGAAGTTAAAATTGCTCAATAGTATTGCTGCTTTTACTTAAATCGCCCCAAGTCAGCTCCTTTTAAAATGCAAAAAAGCAAACAGACAGCGTCAATCGGCGAAAAACACTTAAATGACGTCACTGTTATAAACCACTCGGAAAGTCTGAGTCGCGAAGGGATCCAGCGGATGATGGAAGCCTGCGGCAAGCGCCGCGATCCCGAGTGCCTGGTGTGCGCCATCCTGCGCAAGAAGCTGGAGGCTTCCCCTGATCAAAAACGGATGCTGCTACCGATTGACATTGAAGTTGAGCAGAGTCGCATTGTGCGGCAGCACTTCCCGCTGTGCACACCGCCTGCGGATTTAAACCGTGGCTCGCTTGACTCCACTGCCTCCATTGGGCAGCAGGCGTTGGGCGCGGATGTGTCCATACTCAAGTTTGGCATTGGCGGAGTGAAAAACACAGGAGGAGGTGAGACACAAACGAGAGCGAACATTGAGCTGATTAAATGGTTTGCATAGTCTGCAGTGCATTCTTTTGTAGAACGACACGAGTGTCTGAATTACCAGATTTTAGTTCCACTGTATAGAAACTTCTTTGGCTATTGCTAGGAGCGTAAATGGAAGCATAAAAGTCTGCGAGCTATATCTGTTGACGCTTGATACGCTCGTAGCTATCTTGGCTCTAGCGGCCCAAGTTCGATTCTCGGCTTGGCTCTGCTCGCGCAATTAGCGGCCCTGAGGGCCAACCCCCAAGGCACAGTAAAGTGTACATAACTAACGTTAAATAAAGTTAGGGCTGCTGTGCGTATGATTGCGTACGTATCCGCGCGCTTGTGTACCTGCTCAGGGGAGTCGGCGGAATGGGCAGTAATGCCTCTCGCTGGTTGTGTGACAATGTCGCTTAAAGTTCGTCAGGGTGCTCATACACTGTTGTAATTAGTTTGCAAAAACGGCTGGTATGGCACTTCACACACTTACTCAGCCGGTGTTAGGGTTTCTGCTCTCCGGAGTTAAGGATCTCCGGCCAAAAAAATTACGTGATTTTACAATCGCCCTCACGGATATCGGTGTAGAATCTCCGAGGGGATAACAGAATCTGGTTTTGGATCTCCGGATAGGGAGACCTGACCATGCCCCGGAGATCCCACAACGGTTACGGATCTCCGATCGTGGAGATCCCTAACCGTTTGTATTCTCCGAAGGAGATCCTAAACCCTTTAAGATGGTCGGAGATCCCAGCCCGTTTGCAGTCTCCGGATCGGCGACCCAAAACTGACCAGAGCCCCGGAGTTTCTAAACCGTAATACCGGGTACAGAAAGTCCTCGCTTTCCACTTGTCGGGCAGTATGAACTGGCTTTAAGTAAAAGCTTTAATTGTGTATTTTTGTCCGCTTGCAGATCAACCGGCCGCTCAGAAGCTGCCGCGCGACAGTCAGCTGTCGGATCCGGGCGCCAAGCAGGGCGGCGACACCCGGGCTCTGAACTACGGACTGCACAACCTCATCCAGGAGATCGATTCGGAGCCTAACCAAAATCATCAAACTGTATTCAAAAACTTGGAGCAGTCGCAGTTGAACTCGCTCCTGGCTCAGGTTACCTGTAAGGACACCCTGTTCAAGGAGAACGAGAGCAATGCCAAGCTGCTGCGCATCGAGCAGGAGTTGAACGACCTCATGAACCGGGAGGACGTGGCCAGGTTGACCCAGGACAGCAAGCCTGGCAGCGGGGTTGGCGGAGTGACATCAAAGAAGATCAACCATGAGCACGGTTACTGAGCAAGATGTTCTACTAATAAAACCCTTTCTCTGTTACTTTAAGTAGCGGGCTAGAGATATAAACCTTCCAACCGATATTCTTCTGCTGTAAAAGTATTTATTAGCAAAGTTAAGGACTGTAACCAACTAGAATAAAGAAACTTTTCTAGCTTTCTAGCACCGCAGCTTGACTTGTTTGAAGAAGTTTTCAAATTTTCCAATTAAAATTTGGAGCATAAAAACTTCGAAGCTGCTTCCTATCTGCAGGGCAAAACGTTTTTATGTCGTTTGAATCAATAAAAAACTTTGTGGATTTTTTTGCATATTTTACAGCCTAGCAGTCATCAAGCCATTCCGATCCGGGCGGAATGACAGCAGCAGCAGCAGCAGCAGCAGCCTTCTCTGCAACCTGACTCTTCAGTCATTCTCGAGACTCTTCAATGATACTCATCAGTCTTCAGACTCTTCCATCCATCATTTCATCGTTCCATTCCATAATTATCTCGAGACTCCTTTATCAATCTCGAGACTTTCCTGCTTTTCTCGAGACGTACGCTTCCCAGAAACTCATCTACCATTCAGTAGACATTACTGTCGAGCTTTACTGTCATTTTTTATCTATGGAGGACTAGCATTCTTCTCTCTCTTATAGGAAGGCAACAAAAATGAATATTTTTTAATAAGCTACATATGTAGCTTTCGACATTGTGTTACATACAAGTTTCTTTAGTTTCTTAAGGAAAAAAAGATGTTTGAAAGTCAGCTGCTACGCGAGTATCTACTCGTAGCAAAAGATATCAGCACCCCCTTTCAGCTTTGACATCAAATCCTAGCTCACTTTCCGCCATGTCTTAACGCTAACTCTCCCTTTGATGCTTGGCGTACCAACATCTCCCTATTGACACTTGGCATCTCAACAGCCCACATGAGCATGAGCAATTGCAGGAAGAGATGTGGACACGTCGGTGAAAATGTCCCACAATCAGCGCTGACGGCAATTCTGGACACATCCGCTGACTCGTGAGCACATCCTGAGCAAACACGCTCATACTCATAGCGTGTAGAGATGCACAGAACCAAACCAGGTGTCGTGGCGCCAGAGTCAGACGAGTTTATCACTAACCTGCTCCATCCTGTAGCAACACAGCCAATTACATTTGCATATAATTTAATCCTCGATACTGCAGGCTCATTGTGCAACTGTGAAAGTTCGTGTTTGCTCATTTACAGTATATGGCTCTATTGCAGCACAATGATATTGCAGGTTTGTGCCGGAGCTCTTCGATCATTCAAGCCTTTAAAGGACGATTGGAAGCATTCAGTAGGGAATTTCTAATAGTACGGAAGTATATCCTTTAGCTTCAAATTTGATGATAGGCATCAACAATCCAATTAAATTTATGACCGCTAAAAACGCTAATTGGAGCTGCACCTCACGGCTTCACCTCTTGTAGCTCATTTACTTCACTATAGCGGGCTCTATGCACTTAACCTCGGTTGAAAGACCAGAGAACCTCATATAGACGTAACGAAGTTTGACATCCTGTCACCGCGTGACCTGAAGTGCAAATCAGTCGACCAAAGGATACCTCTTGAACTGTATAAACACTGTCAGTTGCGTGTTACACATACATAAAGCTACTGGCTATATTAGTAAGTTTGCAGAGGGGGCTGTAGGGGACAGAGACGACAACCAACTCATTATGTGTCACGGCGGTATTCTGGAACGAGCCTTGAAACTAATGTAACGTTTTTTGGAAAATTTTAGATAGCTATGTTTTACCAAAAAAGACATTACGGAGATAGGAGGCTTCATTTTTCAACGCAAAATTTTTTATTGCTTTTTAATAGAAGGGAGACCCAAGTGTTCATCTTTTGTTATTTTTTGCCTTTCTTATATTATAGCTCTATTGATATTCAATTTTATATCCTACGTACAATCGTACATGCACTGTGTTTAAAATCATATAAAAATGGCGCGGATCGACTCATTGGTTTTAGGACTCTTTCTTTTTTATTATGCTTTGCCGACAATTATGCTTTGCCGAAATTATAAAAGACGCTAGTAGAGTCATAAAAAACTATGAGTCGAGCTGTGCCATATTTTATGATTTTTAGGCATATAGGAAATCGCGGGTAAAATATAAGAAGCAGAAGGCGGCTTTACATCATCCAACCAGGTGTTCTCTACGAGCGTATGCTTGAGCCGTAGGCTATGCACCCCTGCCCCATCTCAGCATTTTGCGCAGCATTGCTCTGACAGTCACACCAAACTTTTTTTATTCAAAGCATTTAATAAATTCAGGATGCGCAAGAGGGGGCCGGGGACGACGGGGAGAGGGGGGGGCTTGTCCGCCCGGCTTTTTGACCCGCTGTTCCGGCTTGTTACATAAGCTGGCTCTGCATTTTTAGGCGTATAAAATTTGTATTTATTAATGCAAAGCTCCGCCGCAGAGAGAGAGCGAGAGAGAGAAAATGCGGAAGAAAAAAGCATTAAAGTGTTTGAGCGGACTGGCGGGTGGGGACAGACAGGAAGGCAGAACAAGACAGAGAGGCCTCCCATGCCCCCAGGGGGTTATCTGTGGGGGGGGGGAGTTGCACTGGATAATGCCCCCACAGTGCTCTGAGACTGAGATGGCGGCAGCGTTACTGCTCAACCGACCCCCTTTCTGTTTAGCCCCTAAAACCGTGGAGGACTTGGTCCAAGGAAGCGGACGGGGCGTTAGGTGGCGTTATGAGCTGCTTTGCACTCAAAAGTGCTGCGGGATTCCGTAATTCCCTCCCTGTCCCTTTCCCTCTCTCTCTTGCTCTCATTCTTCAACCTAAGCACCCGCACGCTCACGCGGAAGCAGAAAAGGCCTGTGGGATCAGGGAGCGAGGTGGGCAATGAGATATAAGCAGAGAGGGGAGCAAGGGAAAGAAATAGTGGGGTGGGGGAGCGGGAATCAGGAACAGCTGAGACAAGGCCTCACCTCAGCTTAGCGCAACAGCAAACGTCTCGCGACACCATAGCACTCGCGGGGGTGGGGATGGCGCGCGTACTTCTCACCCAGCCATGCCACGATTTTGCTGTTTCGTCAGCCAACCGCGTTTAGTTTCGTTACTCAGCCAATGGTGAAAGCGTAGAGGGCGGGAGTGATTAGCACGCGTTACCGAAGAGAGAGAGAGAGAAAGAGAGCGAGAATGAAACAATATTAAAATGTCTTCACCGAAGGAAGCAGCCAGAAAATATCGAAAATCAGTCGCGAGTGAAATCAAAATCACGAGATCCTGCAACTAGAAAATTGCATTGGATTTCTCGATACTTCGACTGCATCCTAACCTAGGGGACAGTATCGCTGTGTAAGGGGGGCTGCCAACAACCAAGCCTGCCAACCATGTCTAGCAGCAATGCCTCTTCATCACCGGAACTTGCTTGCGTTGAGCACCGGAAGTGGCACATCTTTCTGGCGTCCAGCGCGATCGCCCTGGTAGGCGGCATTCTGACTGTCCTCCTGAGCCGGTTCATCGGCCGCCTAATTCAGCGCCACCGCTCTGGGATCGGCAGCGGGCAGCGAAGCTACGCTCCGGAGACTGACGAGGACGAGGAGCCTCCGGAGGAGGAGTCGGAGCAGATAGAGATCAGCTGGCTCACTGAAGCCAAGGACTGGGCTGGCGAGCTCATCTCGGGTCAGACGTCTACGGGTAGGATCCTGGTAGTTCTGGTGTTCATCGTGAGCATGGCGTCTCTTGTTGTGTACCAAATTGACACCGTCCGAATGAAAAACACGGAGGAGTGCGTCGCCTGGTCCGAAAGCGTCACGCAGCAGGTGGACCTGGCATTTAATGTCATTTTTCTGGTGTACTTTTTTGTTCGGTTTATAGCCGCCCAGGACAAACTGTGGTTTTGGTTTGAAATGTACAGCATAGTGGATATTCTAACCATTCCTCCGTCATTTGTTGCCGTCTATCTTGACCAGAACTGGATCGGCCTCAGGTCCACCAGGGCCTTGAGAATTCTCAGCCTGCCGGACGTGCTTCAATACTTAAACATTCTAAGAACCAGCACAGGGATTCGGCTGCTACAGCTGATCACTTTCTTTGCTTCTCTGGTCCTGACCGCGGCAGGTCTCATCCACCTGGTCGAAAACTCTGGCGATCCGCCAAATTTTACCAACAAAAATACCTTATACGACATGAACTACTTCACCTGCATCTACTTTGTCATTGTCACAATGTCAACCGTTGGCTACGGAGACGTTTATTGCACCACGATCTCGGGCAAAATCGGCTCCGCGCTGGTCATCATGGGCGGCCTGGCCGTGTTCGCTAACTCTATCCCCGAGATTGCGGACATCCTCAGCTCGCGCAACAAGTACGGCGGCCACTTTCGCAAGGAGGCAGGCAAACAGCACATCGTGCTGTGCGGCCACATCACCTTCGAATCGGTGGCCAACTTTCTTGGCGATTTTCTGCACGAGGATCGCGAGGATGTCGACGTTCAGATTGTGGTGCTGGACAAGCACGTACCCGACCTGGAGATGCAAGGCCTGTTGAAGCGACATTTCACGCAGGTTCAATTCTTTCAGGGTTCCGTGATGAACACGAGGGACCTGGCCAGGGTGGGCCTGGAGTCTGCAGATGCCTGTCTGGTGCTGGCCAACAAGTACTGCCCCGACCCGGATGCCGAGGATGCCGCCAACATCATGCGCGTCATCTCAATTAAAAACTTCTGCGAGCGCATCAAGGTGATCATCCAGCTGATGCAGTACCACAACAAGACCTACCTGCTCAACATCCCCAGCTGGGACTGGAAGCAAGGCGACGATGCCGTCTGCGTCGCCGAGCTGAAGCTAGGCTTCCTGGCTCAGAGCTGCATGGCGTTCGGCTTCTCCACCCTGTTGGCGAATCTGTTTACCATGCGCAGCTACCGTGAAGGGAAAAGCATCCCCAGATGGCTCAACAACTATTTGCAGGGGGCGGGCATGGAAATGTACACCGAGTTTCTATCGCCAGCTTTTGATGGTCTGAGTTTCCCTGCGGCAGCGGAGGTTTGCTTCAGCAAGCTGCACCTCCTGTTGATTGCCATTGAAGGCGAGACTGGCATCGCCATCAACCCGAAGGAGGGCATCAAAGTAGAGGCAGGCACTCAGGGGTTCTTCGTTGCCCAGTCGGCCGAAGAGGTGAAGAAGGCCTACTTCTACTGCAGCCGATGCCACAGCGACGTTGCAGACCCAGAGCTGGTGAAGCGATGCCGCTGCAGGCAGAGCAACCCGAAGCATTCGGCCGGCAAGACTGTGATTCGCAATCGGCACAGCAAGGACAGCTCGGCGAACCTGACAACAACACCGGCTGGCAATGGTGGCAGTGGAAACCCCAGCGGAAACGGCGGCAGCGCCAGCAGCAGCGGCGTCGGCGGCACCTCAGCTCCAGCGAGCACCGAACTCAACGCCGGCAGCCGCAGACCGTCACTTCTGTCTCCTAACGAAGCCAAAATACTCGGGCAGCAGTCCGAGCGACGGTTCGACTCGACAGGCATGTTCCACTGGTGCCAAGAGACCTCATTTGAAGAGCTAGTACTGAGCCGGGAGCAGGTGAATTTAACAGTTTTCAGCAACCATATCGTTGTGTGCGTGTTCGCAGACTCATCAAGTCCTTTAATTGGCCTCAGAAGCTTCGTGATGCCTCTGAGGGCCAGCAACTTTCATTATAGCGAGCTGCGTCACATCATATTTGTCGGCAACATGGAGTACCTGAGGCGCGAGTGGAAGACCTTGATAAACTTTCCCAAGCTGAGCTTCTTTCCGGGCTCCCCGCTAAACCGTTCCAACCTTAGAGCGGTGAACATCAACCTTGCTCAAATGTGCGTCGTGCTCAGCTCTAAGCAGAACTCTGGAATGGGCGACGATGCAACTCTTGTCGACAAGGAGGCGATCTTGTGCTCCCTGAACATCAAGGCCATGGCCTTCGACACGCCGCCTGTCGAACAGGGCTCGGGCTCGAATCGTCTCAACAACATTTGCATCCTCACCGAGTTGGCGGTCGATGCAAACGTCCAATTCCTGGAGCAGGACGACGATGACGATCCGGACACAGAGCTTTACATGACGCAGCCGTTCGCCTGCGGCACCTCGTTTGCTGTGAGTGTGCTGGACTCCCTGATGAGCACCGCGTATTTCAACGAGAACGCGCTGACCCTCATCCGGACTCTGGTGACCGGCGGCGCCACTCCTGAGCTGGAGCAGATTCTCGCCGAGGGTGCCGGCATCCGAGGCGGCTTCTGCAGTCCGGAAACGCTGCGCAGGCGAGATCGAGCTCGTGTCGCCCAGCTGCCAGTCAGCGACGAGCGACTCCGCCAGTACAGCCAGGGCGACTTCTCCAAGCTGTTCTTGGGCGCTCTGCACCGGCACGGGATTCTGTGCATCGGCCTGTACCGCTTCATCACCCCGCCAGAGGAGGGCGAGCAGGCTCTCATCGCCCGGTACGTCATCACTAACCCAGCGCCCGACTTCCCCATGCTGGCATCGGACATTGTGTTCTGTCTGGTCCGCTACTCAGCTGACGAGTCGCGCTAGGCATAGTTCCCATCAGGTGTTTAATTCCGCTAAGGTAAGGCTTGTCGCTAAAATTAATTTCAAGTAGATTGCTGAGAAATCTGAGCCCGAGTGAAGCTGTCAATTGGCAGACAGAAAGACAAGCGGTTATGAGCCAAGTATTTGTTACTGAATTCACAACAGATCGATAAACAGGGAATCTAATGCTTGGATTAATATATTCTATTTTAAAAAAATTATTCAAATAACCATTTAATTACGAGCGTAGAATGCCAATGATCGGATGCAATTTCAAATCGACTCAGTACAAAGGAACCCATCGACTTGCAAATTGTTAAACCCGACTTTGAAACCCGCTCAGACGCAAACCATCAAAGGTCGATCTATTTTTAGCTGAGCTTTTTAGATTTTTTTATTAAGATTCTGATGGGCACTAAAGAAAAGTTAGCTATTCGAAGCATTATCTGAAGACCCTCTGTAGCCTCACTTACCTCAGCGTCCGTATGGAGCTTCCCGAAACCCAACCAACTCAATTCTGCAGCTCCCAGTTGGACACAAGAGCCACATGTCGCCGTCGGGACTCAGATGGGAAAGCAAAGCCCGCGAATTCGAACTAAAGACGTCTAATTTACCAGAGGTTCGGACTTTTCGTTTTCATGCCCTGCTTGTCAGTAAGGACGCAGGCCCAGTTGTAGTAAAAGGACGCTATAAACTCATAAATCGTGCAAACTTTGCTGCAGTCCAGACGCGCCTTTTTCCGCTACAAAAACTGCATTAGTAAGATATTTCAGCGCTAAATTCTGGACTACCGAAATTCAAATATAGTTTGAAAAAAATATTACTGAAGAGCAAAAAAAGTTCAAAATTTTGGCAAATTATTTTGTTTTCTTTGTAAACAACTTTTGCGAGTATGGCGTCCTTTTGCTTCACCTATCCATGATGTAGTATACGATATTGATTGTTATATTAAAAATACATCGAAATTTGTAATGAACTTATTCTGTACACGTTTTTTTCAATTTTTACTTTAGAAGTAACTCTATGCTGTTATTTTTTCCAATGATTTTTAGTATTTTGTGTGTACTCCCACATTTTTCTATTTAGCGCTCAGTTCAATTGGATCACAGAATGTTTTTATAATTGAAAAAGTACTCGTACATGCGCGATTGCGTAATCACAGGGTGCATTGTTAAACAAATCAACCATTCAGAAGTACCAATTTAAAACGATTTTTATCACAAAAAAGCAGTCTGTTTGACCTCTTTTCAAATGCTTAATTTGGATAGGAAATATTGCAAGCTTGATGCTTGATAATATGATTGATTTTACTTTCTTAACATAACCCACTGCTCTAAGGCGTATTGTGTCACAGTTAATTTGCTATTGCCACTGCGAAGATTTCTTGTCCTATCATGATTGTGTGCGTTGCTATCAGCTTTTGCAATTAACTTCTGTCCAGAAATTCTATTTTTGTCAAGTTACTAGTCTGCTTTTCTAAGTTGCGTGTGCAAGAAAGCTTTGAATTTGCTACTCATTATAACAAAATTGTAATAAGTTTAAATATAGTACATTGATTACGAGCTACTTATCCTAGTTTTAATCCAATAGTCATTTAGTCAGCTCGGTAGTTAGTTAGTTAGTTTTTTAGTTAGTTAGTTAGTTAGTTAGTTAGTAAGTTAGTTAGTTAGTTAGTTAGTTAGTTAGTTAGTTAGTTAGTTAGTTAGTTAGTTAGTTAGTTAGTTAGTTAGTTAGTTAGTTAGTTAGTTAGTTAGTTAGTTAGTTAGTTAGTTAGTTAGTAAGTTAGTTAGTTAGTTAGTTAGTTAGTTAGTTAGTTAGTTAGTTAGTTAGTTAGTTAGTTAGTTAGTTAGTTAGTTAGTTAGTTAGTTAGTTAGTTAGTTAGTTAGTTAGTTAGTTAGTTAGTTAGTTAGTTAGTTAGTTAGTTAGTTAGTTAGTTAGTTAGTTAGTTAGTTAGTTAGTTAGTTAGTTAGTTAGTTAGTTAGTTAGTTAGTGAGTTAGTTAGTTAGTTAGTTAGTTAGTTGGTCAGTTAGTTAGTTAGTTAGTTAGTTAGTTAGTAAGTTAGTTAGTTAGTTAGTTAGTTAGTTAGTTAGTTAGTTAGTTAGTTAGTTAGTTAGTTAGTTAGTTAGTTAGTTAGTTAGTTAGTTAGTTAGTTAGTTAGTTAGTTAGTTAGTTAGTTAGTTAGTTAGTTAGTTAGTTAGTTAGTTAGTTAGTTAGTGAGTTAGTTAGTTAGTTAGTTAGTTAGTTGGTCAGTTAGTTAGTTAGTTAGTTAGTTAGTTAGTTAGTTAGTTAGTTAGTTAGTTAGTTAGTTAGTTAGTTAGTTAGTTAGTTAGTTAGTTAGTTAGTTGGTCAGTTAGTTAGTTAGTTAGTTGGTCAGTTAGTTAGTTAGTTAGTTAGTTAGTTAGTTAGTTAGTTGGTCAGTTAGTTAGTTAGTTAGTTAGTTGGTCAGTTAGTTAGTTAGTTAGTTAGTTAGTTAGTAAGTTAGTTAGTTAGTTAGTTAGTTAGTTAGTTAGTTAGTTAGTTAGTTAGTTAGTTAGTTAGTTAGTTAGTTAGTTAGTTAGTTAGTTAGTTAGTTAGTTAGTTAGTTAGTTAGTTAGTTAGTTAGTTAGTTAGTTAGTTAGTTAGTTAGTTAGTTAGTGAGTTAGTTAGTTAGTTAGTTAGTTAGTTGGTCAGTTAGTTAGTTAGTTAGTTAGTTAGTTAGTTAGTTAGTTAGTTAGTTAGTTAGTTAGTTAGTTAGTTAGTTAGTTAGTTAGTTAGTTAGTTAGTTGGTCAGTTAGTTAGTTAGTTAGTTGGTCAGTTAGTTAGTTAGTTAGTTAGTTAGTTAGTTAGTTAGTTGGTCAGTTAGTTAGTTAGTTAGTTAGTTGGTCAGTTAGTTAGTTAGTTAGTGTCCCCCAATCGGTTTTTTTCCTTAGCGAAATGCACTCTATTTTTCAGTTGCACTAATAAAACTTTGATCGGGACTACTGAAGCGGCTAGTTCTCACGGATCAATACGATTAAAAGGCATATTTCTTAGGACATTCCTAATTATTGGAATTGAATGCAGCTTGGGTTGATCAAAGACTTTTTTGCAACTCTCGGCTTGTCGCTGCAGATTCAGAGGCTCATGTCAGGTGGGAAGTACAGGGAAGGAATATTGGGACGGTTAACAGTGGGGAGGGATACAAAGAGGTAGGGAGACGATGGAGATGTAGAGATACAGGAAGAGGTAGAGAGACAGGGGAGAGGTAGAGAGACAGGGGAGAGGTAGAGAGACAGGGGAGAGGTAGGGAGACAGGGGAGAGGTAGAGAGACAGGGGAGAGGTAGAGAGACAGGGTAGAGGTAGAGAGACAAGGGAGAAGTAGATAGACAGGGGAGAGGTAGATAGACAGAGGAGAGGTAGATAGACAGGGGAGATGTAGATTGACAGGGGAGGGGTAGAGAGACAGAGGAGAGGTAGAGAGAAAAAGGAGAGGTAGAGAGACAGAGGAGAGGTAGATAGACAGGGGAAAGGTAGAGATACAGGGGAGAGGTAGAGACACAGGAGAGGTAGGGAGACAGGGGAGAGGTAGATAGACAGGGGAGAGGTAGAGATACAGGCGAGAGGTAGATAGACAGGGGAGAGGTAGATAGACAGGGGAGAGGTAGATAGACAGGGGAGAGGTAGATAGACAGGGGAGAGGTAGATAGACAGGGGAGAGGTAGATAGACAGGGGAGAGGTAGATAGACAGGGGAGAGGTAGATAGACAGGGGAGAGGTAGATAGACAGGGGAGAGGTAGAGATACAGGGGAGAGGTAGGGAGACAGGGGAGAGGTAGATAGACAGGGGAGAGGTAGATAGACAGGGGAGAGGTAGATAGACAGGGGAGAGGTAGATAGACAGGGGAGAGGTAGATAGACAGGGGAGAGGTAGATAGACAGGGGAGAGGTAGATAGACAGGGGAGAGGTAGATAGACAGGGGAGAGGTAGATAGACAGGGGAGAGGTAGATAGACAGGGGAGAGGTAGATAGACAGGGGAGAGGTAGATAGACAGGGGAGAGGTAGAGATACAGGGGAGAGGTAGATAGACAGGGGAGAGGTAGATAGACAGGGGAGAGGTAGATAGACAGGGGAGAGGTAGATAGACAGGGGAGAGGTAGATAGACAGGGGAGAGGTAGATAGACAGGGGAGAGGTAGATAGACAGGGGAGAGGTAGATAGACAGGGGAGAGGTAGATAGACAGGTGAGAGGTAGATAGACAGGGGAGAGGTAGATAGACAGGCGAGAGGTAGATAGACAGGCGAGAGGTAGAGATACAGGGGAGAGGTAGATAGACAGGGGAGAGGTAGAGACAGGGGAGAGGTAGAGAGGCAGGGGAGAGGTAGAGACACAGGAGAGGTAGGGAGACAGAGGAAGAGGCAGATAGACAGGGACAGGTAGAGAGACATCTTCAGCTTTTGTGTAAAAATATCTCGATGCTGAAATTCAGCTTTTTTGTCGTTGCTTGTCTGTAAAACCTGAAATTTCGATAGGAAATTAATATTTATGACGCGAAAAAATACAAAACTTATTGATATAAAATTCAGGCCATAGTTGTGGCTGCCGACAGAGCTTACCTGTCTGTGAGAAGTACAAGGGGAAAGTGAAAAGATATGTCTAAGATACTTCTACGCTCCTATGATACTTAGAGGGAAAATATTTGTTTTTAGATGTTTTGTTTTCTAGATATTCACTTCAAGACAAGGAGAGGGGGGAGACAGAGACGATGACAGAGAGAGGAGAGGGAGAGATAGGAAGGGAGAGCGAGAGAGAGGTAGGGATCGGAGAGGTAAAGAGAAGGGAGCGAAATGAGAGGGAGAAAGATAGTAAGCGAGAAAAAAGGGAGAGGGTGAGAGGGGGAGAGTGAGAGAGAGAGAGATAAGGAGGGAAACGGTGAGAGGGGGAGAGTGAGAGAGAGAGAGAGAGATAAGGAGGGAAACGGTGAGAGGGGGAGAGTGAGAGAGAGATAAGGAGGGAAACGGTGAGAGGGGGAGAGTGAGAGAGAGAGAGATAAGGAGGGAAACGGTGAGAGGGGGAGAGTGAGAGAGAGAGAGAGAGAGAGAGAGATAAGGAGAGAAACGGTGAGAGGGGGAGAGTGAGAGAGAGAGAGAGATAAGGAGGGAAATGGTGAGAGGGGAGAGTGAGAGAGAGATAAGGAGGGAAACGGTGAGAGGGGAGAGTGAGAGAGAGATAAGGAGGGAAACGGTGAGAGGGGAGAGCGAGAGAGAGATAAGGAGGGAAACGGTGAGAGGGGGAGAGTGAGAGAGAGATAAGGAGGGAAACGGTGAGAGGGGGAGAGTGAGAGAGATAAGGAGGGAAACGGTGAGAGGGGAGAGCGAGAGAGAGATAAGGAGGGTGAGAGGGGGATAGAAAGAGAGAGATAGGGAGGGAGAGGGATAATATGGTTAAGAACGTGAAAGGAACCGGAGCCACAGAAAATGAGATCGAAGTGCAATCGAGGGAGAACAGAGATAAGAGAGGAGGCAGGCAGGGATTCGCAGACCGACAAGAGCCTCCTCGGCTTAAGTGCACTGCAAGGTTACTGCCGTGCCATGCACATTTGAGGCAGATGAAACAGCTTGGCAGTGGGAGACAAGCCAGTGTAAAAAGTAACCTGACACGGATTACATAAAGAGACAAACCTAAAACTGGCATTACAAAAATGAATAAGAGCACGAGTCTGCAGACTGGGGCTTGGGACTAAAATAAAACTGAGTCGATCAGGCGCAACATCAAACCCAGCTCAGCAATTAGCAAACGGAAGACACAGGAGCGCTTTCGGAAGCAGACAAGGGTGGGGCTTGCTTCTCTGGTCGCGAATAGTTAACAACAGTAATTGCAAAGGCGAGGACATCCTGGTGGGTGGTGCGCACTCCTGTTTCACCGCTCTTGGGTTGGTCCTGGGACGAGAGCGGAGTCAAGGTGGGTGGTTAATTACTGCCTTGTAACGTGCTTAGGATAATTGCAGTGGGGGCCAAGTGTTACTAAACTGGTTGCAGTCAGTACAGACAGACTGACAGACAGACTGACAGACAGACAGACAGACAGACAGACAGACAGACAGACAGACAGACAGACAGACAGACAGACAGACAGACAGACAGACAGACAGACAGACAGACAGACAGACAGACAGACAGACAGACAGACAGACAGACAGACAGACAGACAGACAGACAGACAGACAGACAGACAGACAGACAGACAGACAGACAGACAGACAGACAGACAGACAGACAGACAGACAGACAGACAGACAGACAGACAGACACACAGACAGACAGACACTAGATAGATAAATAGATAGATAGATAGACAGATAGATAGATAGATAGATAAGGCGAAAAGAAACCAGACACAGTACAATTACAATTTCTTTAATTAAATTCACTATTGGGATGCAGGCGTCTTTTTCAGTGATGACGGTGTTTAAGCCTGCCGGAGTCTGGGTCTGTAGTAAAGCGATGAGCTTCTGCTCCATATTCCTCCGCCTGCGTTGAGCGCCCTCTTTAGTGGCCAGGCACTCAGTACTGAGGCACCACAGACCCATAAAGCGGAGGTCCTGAATACTGTGGTTTGGTGACCGAAAGTGCCTGGAGATTGGGGTGTCCTTAGCCAGTCTGATGTCGCTCAAGTGAGCCTGAAGTCTGACTTTGAGAGCGCCTCCAGTCTCACCTACGTAGATACAGCGGTCATTGCAAGTCTTGCACAGAATGGCATACACCACATTCCTGGAGTTACAGCGAACTTTTTGACAAATTTTGTAAATCATTTTTGTTGCACTGGACGACCCTAAAAAAACTTGGCCGGTAGACCGTAAAGACGGTATCTGACTGTTTTTATCCTGGCTGCCTTCTGGCGGCATTTCTCGGGTTGTGCCGCAATCTAATTGGCCTATCTATCGGGTAGCCCAATCATAAATGTGCCCTCACCGGAGGCGATGTACACATCTAAAAATAGACCCTGAATTCTTTTCTAATTTTTCGGCCCTGCCTTGGTTTAGGGGGGGGGAGGTGTACCTGGAGTGAGTTGGAGATCTTGACTGCAGTGTGGCTAGATCGGGACTTCAGCCCCTCGGTCGCACCCGCCCTGCAGGAAAGACGACCATTCACAAAAGTTTACGGTAGAGCCCAGTTGATGCCAGCCCTGAGGCTGAGCCCCTGAGGTTGTGTGATCCTCCTTCAGTTTTAGTCCCCATGTTTTAGCCCTTGGTTTTATCTTGGCACTTGAGCCACCCAATCATTGGGAGTGAAAGTCTCGCCTCAGTGTTTCCACCTGCTCCCTCGGTCCATCTGCTGGCTCCTCTGGTTGTCTCCCTGCTTTTGTGTCTCGGCTCTCATCTCTGACAGTGAATTGGAGTCCTGGGGAATGAGTTCGTCCCGACTCGGGGAAAACCGGCTTTCCCCAGATAGCTGGATAGCGAAAAAGCCTTGAAGCTCGCAGCCCTATAGGAGGATTATGCGGTTGCCTACCTGATAGGAGACTCTCCCATCGCAATAAGCTGCCCAGTCTCGCTCCAATAAATTAGCCTTTTCCCGTAGACTCGAGTCTTTCCGCTCTCGGACTGCTACTAAGTAATTCCAAAATCTCTTAGAGCTGGATGGTGAAAAAGCCTTGTGGCTGGCAGCCCTATAGGTGGTTATTTGGGTCGTGGCCTACCTGACAGGAGACTCTCCCATCGCAATAAGCTTCCCAGTCTCGCTCCAATAAATTAGCCTTTTCCCGTAGACTCGAGTCTTTCCGCTCTCGGACTGCTACTAAGTAATTCCAAAATCTCTTAGAGCTGGATGGTGAAAAAGCCTTGTGGCTGGCAGCCCTATAGGTGGTTATTTGGGTCGTGGCCTACCTGACAGGAGACTCGCCCATCGCAATAAGCTGCCCAGTCTCGCTCCAATCTAAAGCATTCTTTCCGCAGACTTTGGGTTTTCCCACTCTCGGATCGCTTTTCGAAAAACTTCCAAAACTTTTCGCGCACACTCGGGTTTTGTCGTTGGTGGTGGCTTGGGTGGATTCGGTCCTTGCACCGTCCCCTGATTCCACAGTTGGGTTGGCGGTGTCTTAGTTCATAGGCTTGGGTGAGTAGCGCTCAATAAGGCTCTCTCACCAGGCCTTGAGTCCTGGTCCAAATCTGGGCTACTCGGGCTTATATGCCCCTGGTAGATTAGCCCCTTAACTCTAGCGGCAGAGCCCTTCCCTGGGCTGATCCGCGGGTAGCACTGGTTCCCACCCTCGTTCAACATCAAACAAACTGGGCCAAAGTTCCCGTGCTCTATGTAGAGGCCTACCTGGATGAGAGCAGATTTCTTAGCATCCCTGATTAAGCAGACAGAGTATCCTTGTTTCTTCAGGATGCTTGTTAAGCTGCTGCTGGCCTCATCGAAGTCTTCTTTAAATTAGCAACGGTGAGCGTAACGGAGGAACTGAGATTTCAGTATACCTTTGAAAGTGTGCTTTTCAGGGTGAAAAGATCCCGGATGTAAGAGCTGGCGTGAATCGATGGATTTGAAGTAGATTGAGCACAAAAGTCTCTTCTTGTTGTTGCCTGCGTCAGTCAGACTGACACAGCAGTCCTGGAATTCAGTGAATCTTCTCTCTGCTGTATTGCATCGTGAGTCTGATGTCGCTATCGAATTCATTCAGATGCCTGTGCATCTCCTTTAGTTCGTCGTCAGTGCCGACGAAAACCATAAAAATGTCGTTAATGTAGCGCTTGAAGAAACGAGGGGTAAACGGAGCAGCTTCTAAAGCTTTGGATTCCCAGGCAGACATAAATATGTTGGCGTAGGATGGCGCAAAGGCCTTTCCCATGCTTGTGCTTTGACTTGAAGATAGCGCGTGTCGTTGTAAACAAAATCAACACGATAGATAGATAGATAGATAGATAGATAGATAGATAGATAGATAGATAGATAGATAGATAGATAGATAGATAGATAGATAGATAGATAGATAGATAGATAGATAGATAGATAGATAGATAGGTAGATAGATAGATAGATAGATAGATAGATAGATAGATAGATAGATAGATAGATAGATAGGTAGATAGATAGATAGATAGATAGATAGATAGATAGATAGATAGATAGATGGATAAATAGATAGATAGATAAATAGATAGATAGATAGATAGATAAAAGTGCAGCTTTTCCATATAAGGAATTCAGAGTGCATGTTATGGCAAGGGGGCAAAGTGAGGGGTTAAAAGCAGCTTCTGCTCTCAAGAAGCGGATAAAGTCCACAGTAATTCCCTGCTGATCCGAGAAGAGCAGCAAATCAGTTTCCTTGAAGATGCATATCATCTCGAACCTGGAGAGCTGGTTTATTTTGGCAATAATGGCCCTGTGCGGACGCATGCCTGCATGCTGTGTGCTAGCCCAACTCAGCAATTAAATGCATTCTGCTTTTCCTTTAAACAGCTGTTTTTGTCTTGCCTTCGCATAAAAAAGACTGGAAAACACAGTATTACCTACTAGACCTATTATTAATAAGAGAAATTGTCTGGCGAAGTCCCAAAAGTGCTACCATGTGGAGGCTCAATACATATACAAGGGTAAGTGTAGAATGGCTTAGACAAAAACACAACATTTTTACGCGGATTGTTAATCCAACAGTTAATCCACAAGCCATCAGGCCGTCAGTCTTGTCACATGATTGAAAACTTTTGGAACTCTTCTCTGTTCATTTACTGAGTCACGTGATCTTACACTTTTGGAACTCTTCTCTGTTTATTTACTGGGTCACGTGATCTTACACTTTTGGAACTCTTCTCTGTTTATTTATTGGGTCACGTGATATAACACCTTTGGAACTCTTCTCTGTTCATTTACTGGGTCACGTGATCTTAAAATTTTGGTTCTCTGTTCATTTACTGGGTCACGTGATCTTAAAACTTTTGGAACTCTTCTCTGTTTATTTATTGGGTCACGTGATCTAATCTTCTCTGTTTATTTATTGGGTCACGTGATATAACACCTTTGGAACTCTTTTCTGTTCATTTACTGGGTCACGTGATCTTAAAATTTTGGTTCTCTGTTCATTTACTGGGTCACGTGATCTTGAAACTTTGGAGCTTTTCTCCGTCTATTTACTCGGTCACGTGATCTTAAAACTTAGGAACTCTTATCCGTTCATTTACTTGGTCCCGTGATTTTTAAACTTTGGAGCTTTTCTCTGTTTATTTACTTGGTCACGTGATTTTAAAATTTTGGAGCTTTTCTCCGTCTATTTACTCGGTCACGTGATTTTAAAACTTAGGAACTTTTATCCGTTCATTTACTTGGTCCCGTGATTTTTAAACTTTGGAGCTTTTCTCTGTTTATTTACTTGGTCACGTGATTTTAAAATTTTGGAGCTTTTCTCCGTCTATTTACTCGGTCACGTGATTTTAAAACTTAGGAACTTTTATCCGTTCATTTACTTGGTCCCGTGATTTTTAAACTTTGGAGCTTTTCTCTGTTTATTTACTTGGTCACGTGATTTTAAAATTTTGGAGCTTTTCTCCGTCTATTTACTCGGTCACGTGATTTTAAAACTTAGGAACTTTTATCCGTTCATTTACTTGGTCCCGTGATTTTTAAACTTTGGAGCTTTTCTCTGTTTATTTACTTGGTCACGTGATCTTAAAACTTTGGAACTCTTCTCTGTTTATTTACTGGGTCACGTGATCTTAAAACTTTGGAACTCTTCTCTGTTTATTTACTTGGTCACGTGATCTTAAAACTTTGGAACTCTTCTCTGTTTATTTACTTGGTCACGTGATCTTAAAACTTTGGAACTCTTCTCTGTTTATTTACTTGGTCACGTGATTTTAAAACTTTGGAACTCTTCTCTGTTTATTTACTGGGTCACGTGATCTTAAAACTTTGGAACTCTTCTCTGTTTATTTACTAGGTCACGTGATCTTAAAACTTTGGAACTCTTCTCTGTTCATTTACTTGGTCCCGTGATTTTTAAACTTTGGAGCTTTTCTCTGTTTATTTACTTGGTCACGTGATCTTAAAACTTTGGAACTCTTCTCTGTTTATTTACTAGGTCCCGTGATCTTAAAACTTTGGAACTCTTCTCTGTTTATTTACTGGGTCACGTGATCTTAAAACTTTGGAACTCTTCTCTGTTTATTTACTTGGTCACGTGATCTTAAAACTTTGGAACTCTTCTCTGTTTATTTACTTGGTCACGTGATCTTAAAACTTTGGAACTCTTCTCTGTTTATTTACTTGGTCACGTGATTTTAAAACTTTCGAACTCTTCTCTGTTTATTTACTGGGTCACGTGATCTTAAAACTTTGGAACTCTTCTCTGTTTATTTACTTGGTCCCGTGATTTTTAAACTTTGGAGCTTTTCTCTGTTTATTTACTTGGTCACGTGATCTTAAAACTTTGGAACTCTTATCCGTTCATTTACTTGGTCCCGTGATTTTTAAACTTTGTAGCTTTTCTCTGTTTATTTACTTGGTAACGTGATTTCCGATTTAGAATGTTAATCGATAATACATTTTGCCACGTGACAGGCCAAGAACTTTTTATTTGCGATCCTTTTGAATAGCAAAAAGTAATATTTCATGTAAAATTTACGTTAAAATACTTGCAAAAATCGTTTTTTCTGTCTCAACAGTAGAAAAGGAGAATTTGCAGTCTGCATGCGTGACTGTAGCTGAGGTACCTATAGGGAGCAGATGCTGCCCTGCAGAGCCGCAGAACAGCTCAGCAAAAATCTGAACATTGTTATTTTCAACAGAGAGGAAGTAATAAAATGCAACCCCCCCCCCTACCCCCCAAGGAGAGGTAAGACAGGAAAGGATTATAGTTAATGCTTCCCACTTGAAGAATTTGCAACAACCCCAGGCAGGCAACACCAGGAGGACCCTGATTCTTTTTAATCCGCTCCGCGGGAGCTCAAAACCAACTATGGGTAGAGCAGAGACTCAGACTACATGCTGTGCAAAAAAATTTTATCAATATGAGCGCCAAATTCGTTGTTCCTCGGGGCAGCTGGAGACGGCGGCAGCTGACTGCCTTCATTGCGACCGGCTCGTTGGTGAGGAGGTTTCTGCGCGTTTATCCAGCAGGATTGATGTTGAACATTCACAGAGTTGGATGAGTCAGGCGAAGGAAGAGAAGGTTGAGAAAGGCTATAGAGTTCAGAAGCTTGGGTTTGGTCTTAAGGATTCGATACTTAAATTGAGATTTTTCACCCAAATTGGGATTCAGACTCAAATTGGGATTCAGACTCAAATTGTGATTCAGACTCAAATTGGGATTTGATACTCAAATTGGGTTTTGATACTCAAATTGGGATTTGATACTCAAATTGGGATTTGATACTCGAATTGGGATTCGATACTCAAATTGGGATTCTCCACCCAAATAGGCATTCAAACTCAAATTGGGATTTGATACTCAAATTGGGATTCTCCACCCAAATAGGGATTCAAACTCAAATTGGGATTTGATACTCAAATTGGGATTCGATACTCAAATTGGGATTCGATACTCAAATTGGGATTCAGACTCAAATTGGGATTTGATACTCAAATTGGGATTTGATACTCAAATTGGGATTTGATACTCAAATTGGGATTTGAGGCCCTACAAATTGGGATTTGATACTCAAATTGGGATTCGATACTCAAATTGGGATTTGAGGCCCTACAAATTGGGATTTGATACTCAAATTGGGATTCGATACTCAAATTGGGATTTGATAGGTGCTCAAATTGGGATTTGATACCCAAATTGGGATTTGATACTCAAATTGGGATTTGAGGCCCTACAAATTGGGATTTGATACTCAAATTGGGATTTGATACTCAAATAGGGATTCAAACTCAAATTGAGATTTGATACTCAAATTGGGATTTGATACTCAGATTGGGATTTGATACTCAAATTGGGATTCGATACTCAAATTGGGATTTGATAGGTGCTCAAATTGGGATTTGATACTCAAATTGGGATTTGATACTCAAATTGGGATTTGATACTCAAATTGGGATTTGATACTCAAATTGGGATTTGATACTCAAATTGGGATTTGATACTCAAATTGGGATTTGATACTCAAATTGGGATTTGATACTCAAATTGGGATTTGATACTCAAATTGGGATTTGATACTCAAATTGGGATTTGATACTCAAATTGGGATTTGATACTCAAATTGGGATTTGATACTCAAATTGGGATTTGATACTCAAATTGGGATTCTCCACCCAAATAGGGATTCAAACTCAAATTGGGATTTGATACTCAAATTGGGATTTGATACTCAAATTGGGATTTGAGGCCCTACAAATTGGGATTTGATACTCAAATTGGGATTTGATACTCAAATAGGGATTCAAACTCAAATTGAGATTTGATACTCAAATTGGGATTCGATACTCAAATTGGGATTCGATACTCAGATTGGGATTTGATACTCAAATTGGGATTCGATACTCAAATTGGGATTTGATAGGTGCTCAAATTGGGATTTGATACCCAAATTGGGATTTGATACTCAAATTGGGATTCTCCACCCAAATAGGGATTCAAACTCAAATTGGGATTTGATACTCAAATTGGGATTTGATACTCAAATTGGGATTTGATACTCAAATTGGGATTTGATAGGTGCTCAAATTGGGATTTGATACCCAAATTGGGATTTGATACTAAAATTGGGATTTGATACTCAAATGGGGATTTGATACTCAAATTGGGATTTGATAGGTGCTCAAATTGGGATTTGATACCCAAATTGGGATTTGATACTCAAATTGGGATTTGATACTCAAATTGGGATTTGATACTCAAATTGGGATTCTCCACCCAAATAGGGATTCAAACTCAAATTGGGATTTGATACTCAAATTGGGATTTGATACTCAAATTGGGATTTGATACTCAAATTGGGATTTGATACTCAAATTGGGATTTGATACTCAAATTGGGATTCTCCACCCAAATAGGGATTCAAACTCAAATTGGGATTTGATACTCAAATTGGGATTTGATACTCAAATTGGGATTTGAGGCCCTACAAATTGGGATTCAGACTCAAATTAGGATTTGAGGCCCTACAAATAGGGATTTAGACTCAAATTGTGATTCAGACTCAAATTGGGATTTGAGATTCAGACTCAAATCGGGATTTCAGACTCATGTGCTTTAATACCACAAATATGCAAACTCGGTTTTAGCATACGCTAGTGACTTGAAACAGCAGGTGAAGCCCGGCACTAATTAGAATTGAAAATAATGCTTGAGCCAAGTTGCCAAGTTACCAGTATAAGAAGAGAATGATTGGCAACTAAATATTTATAGCTACCAGCCACCCCAGATATTTCATTCGTCAGTGCGCCGAACTGCGCAATTCCAGAGCCTGTACAGTACATAATGAACCTCACCTGCACCGGTTATAACCTGGGTAGAAATTCTCTGTCGCTTAGCAATATGATATATATTGCAATATATGGCTACAGAGCCAAGCCCAATGCAAGACTTTAACACAGTTTTGTTGCCATCCACAAAAGCATGAAAAACTTTTTTAAGTTTTGCAATTTTTGCCTTACAAAAACAAGGATTGGACAAAGACGTCTGTTGTCTTTGTTTTTGACGGTGAGAAAGGCTCGGTTATTGTGCGTGTGCGTGTAAGCATGTTTACTTGTCATAGCTGAGATAACAGGTATCTAATCTAGGAAATCACCTGAGATAACAGGTATCTATTCTAGGAAATCACCCCTGAGATCACATGGTATCTAATCTAGGAAATCACCTGAGATCTCAGGGCATCTATTCTAGGAAATCACCTTGAGATAACAGGTATCTATTCTAGGAAATCACCCTGAGATCTCAGGGTATCTATTCTAGGAAATCACCTTGAGATCTCAGGGTATCTATTCTAGGAAATCCCCCTAAAGATCTCAGGGTATTTATTCTAGGAAATCACCTGAGATCACAGGGTATCTATTCTAGGAAATCACCCTGAGATCACAGGCATCTATTCTAGGAAATCACACTGAGATCACAGGGTATCTATTCTAGGAAATCACACTGAGATCACAGGGTATCTATTCTAGGAAATCACCCTGAGATCACAGGCATCTATTCTAGGAAATCACACTGAGATCACAGGGTATCTATTCTAGGAAATCACCCTGAGATCACAGGCATCTATTCTAGGAAATCACACTGAGATCACAGGGTATCTATTCTAGGAAATCACCTGAGATCTCAGGGTATTTATTCTAGGAAATCACCTGAGATCACAGGCATCTATTCTAGGAAATCACCTGAGATCACAGGGTATATACGAGCTATCTCTGTGATCTCACAAAATTTTCTCTAGAGAACAGAAGTTTGCGACTGCTCCTAATCACACGAGTTGTCTATGGCACAAAATCATCCGATTGCTGAAACTTTTCGGATGACCCCATGGATGAATAAAACCATGGATTGCTCGTCTGCCTTAAATTTGGGGATGCAACTTTGTCCCGCGAAGCCATCGTTCGCACCGATTGGTTACTGCAGATCCCTTAGTTGTCTATGGTAAAAACGTAAGCTGCAGTGCTTATGCACGGAAAGTCCTATACACGGTTTTATTCATACATGGATGACCCTTTTATATGGCTACGATTTGGACCTTTAAAGCAAGACTAACATTTTCTTGTCATTCAATACAGCATGAAATTTTGCCTTTCAAAAACACGGATTGGACAAAGACTTCTGCTATCTTTGCTATTGATGGTGAGACAGGTGTTTATGCGTGTGTGAGCTTGCTCAGTACCAGAGATCACAGGGTGTTTATTTTAGGAAAGCATCTGAGATCACAGGGTGTTTATTTTAGGAAATCATCTGAGATCACAGGGTGTTTATTTTAGGAAATCATCTGAGATCACAGGTATCTACTCTAGGAAATCACCCTGAGATCACAGGTATCTACTCTAGAAAATCACCCTGAGATCACAGGTACCTACTCTAGGAAATCACCTGAGATCACAGGTACCTACTCTAGGAAATCACCTGAGATCACAGGTACCTACTCTAGGAAATCACCTGAGATCACAGGTATCTACTCTAGGAAATCACCTGAGATAACAGGTATCTACTCTAGGAAATCACCTGAGATCACAGGTATCTACTCTAGGAAATCACCTGAGATCACAGGTATCTACTCTAAGAAATCACCTGAGATCACAGGTATCTACTCTAAGAAATCACCTGAGATCACAGGTATCTACTCTAGGAAATCACACTGAGATCACAGGTATCTACTCTAGGAAATCACTCTGAGATTTCGTGGTATCTATTCTAGGAAATCACCCTAAGATCTCAGGGTATTTATTCTAGGAAATCACCTGACTCACCCCTGAGATCACAGGGTCTCTATTCTAGGAAATCACTCTGAGATCACAGGGTATCTATTCTAGGAAATCACCTGAGATCGCAGGGTATCTATTCTAGGAAATCACTCTGAGATCACAGGGTATCTATTCTAGGAAATCACCCTGAGATCACAGGGTATCTATTCTAGGAAATCACCCTGAGATCGCAGCGTATCTATTCTAGGAAATCACCCTGAGATCGCAGGGTATCTATTCTAGGAAATCACACCTGAGATCACAGGGTCCCTATTCTAAGAAATCACACCTGAGATCACAGGGTCCCTATTCTAGGAAATCACCTGAGATCACAGGGTAGCTATTCTAGGGACAGGGTATCTATTTTAGGAAATCACCTGGAGATCGCAGGGTATCTATTCTAGGAAATCACCCCTGAGATCACAGGGTATCTATTCTAGGAAATCACACCTGAGATCACAGGGTCCCTATTCTAGGAAATCACCCCTGAGATCACAGGGTATCTATTCTAGAAAATCACTCTGAGATCACAGCTATCTATTCTAGGAAATCACCCCTGTGATCACAGGCCATCCAAACCCCAGCTAACGAACTCTAAACCGCTCACTCAGGTGCTAGTGATCGCAGCGCTGCTCATCGCGATGGAGCAAAGCGGCGGCATACAGCAGCTCTACCTCGCCATCTCAGGCTTAGGCCAGTCAGACTCAACTATCCCGAAATTGCTGCACTTTGCCAGCAGGTCTGAGCTGCTGCCGGCCGCGTTGGCGCCGCTGATGAACAGCTGCATCGCACTGAATCCCGGATGGACTGTGCACCTCTGGACTGAGGCCGATGTTCGCCTGTTGCTGCTCAAAGAGTGGCCGGAGCTGCTCAAACTCTACTCATCTGGCACTGTTAGTCAGGCTGAGAGGCTGGCTATGGCCAAGTATCCTGTGCTGCATCGGTTCGGGGGTGAGTCTGGCTGGTGGGGTTGGAGTGGGGTAGTTAGATGGGGTTGGAGTGGGGTAGTTAGATGGAGTTGGAGCGGGGTAGTTAGATGGAGTTGGAGTGGGGTAGTTAGATGGGGTTGGAGTGGGTTAGTTAGATGGGGTTGGAGTGGGGTAGTTAGATGGGGTTGGAGTGGGGTAGTTAGATGGGGTTGGAGCGGGGTAGTTAGATAGGGTTGGAGCGGGGTAGTTAGATGGGGTTGGAGTGGGGTAGTTAGATGGGGTTGGAGTGGGGTAGTTAGATGGGGTTGGAGTGGGGTAGTTAGATGGGGTTGGAGCGGGGTAGTTAGATGGGGTTGGAGTGGGAGTAGTTAGCGTTGGATTGGGGCAGATAGATGCGTGCTATAATTTAGCTGTATCAGATAGATAGCAGACAAATTTGCAGATAGTAGTCATGGCTGTACATCCATGGCAGAATCCCCAAATCAGCCTCTTCCCATCACACCTCGCAGGTGTCTTCTTGGACACTACAGTGGAGTGCCTGAAGCCACTCGACATCGCACTGGAAGCTGCAAACTCCGTCATCTTCTTGGCGTTGGAACGACCAGAGAACCATCGCATCCTTGAGAATGCTCAGTTCAAACTGAGCCCGGCGGCTATGGGAGCTGCGCCGGGAAGTGCCTGGTTCCGACACGCCATCGACGTTATGCAGAGAAGGGAGTCCATTGGACAAGGTAATAATAGAGAGACAGGAAGAGGAGACTTGGCAGAGCAATTAAAGCGTTTAACGAACCTGACTGTAGCGCCGTCGCCCTCGTGGTTCGATTTCTAGTGCACGGTTGCATTAATTAATTTCGAGCTTCTGCCACGAAATTGTCAAGGGTTGTCTAAATTAAGGTGATATTAAAAATAACTCGCATATGTATTTATCTAGATCTAGTCCCAGTACCCTCGTAAGTTGAAAGCCTGACGAAGTAAATGGCAACATCCGACCCAGTAGCTAAAGCAACATTAATCTAGATCAATTCTCTCGCAAGGCACAGTGTTTAAACCAGGCAGAGACGTAGCACGCCCTGTCTTCAAGATTTTAAATCGAGACGGAATAAGCAAAATGGTTTCGTTGTTAAGGCGTGAGATACTTGCTTCAATTGCGGGGATAATTAAAATTGGATCTCGTGTCAACAATGAATGATCAAGTTAAGTTCCGGAGCTTCACTACGGTCTCCATTCTCGGCCCTGAAGCCGACATCCACTTTATTATCTGCACTTATGGAGATGCGAAGGATACCAACTCACACACTGTGAAATACGAGTACAATATTATTGTTAGCGTTTACCAAGCCTGCTCTACCAACAATTGCAGATCTCAGCTTAGACGGGAGCTTCCCAACCGAATGTCACCTGCTGTGGCAGAGAAAGCAACAACAGAGAAAGCAGCCAGGAGCAGACAGGTACCAACCGGAGCGAAGCGTGTACCTGCTGCCGTGGGAGTATTTCTCATCTACGCTGAGAAACCCGGACGTAATGCTCGGCCTCTGCCAGCAACTCCGTCGATGGCCAGAACTAAGAGCTGTCTACACTACTCGAAGCGAAGCCTGCTCAAGTATAGTCTCCAATGTAACTGGCGAACCCAACGCTACGGCAATCAGAGCCGGATTGCAACCAAATGAGTACACGGTTGGACTGCAACATCACGGCCTGATTCAATCTGCTTCCGTGCGACTGATTGCTGCACAAGGCCGGTGGAAAAATCAACTGCTGTTTAATGTCACTTCAGTGTGGCCAGCAGTTCGGAGATACGAGAAGGCCAGCAAGACAGGTGTTTACTGGAGAACTGTAGAAGTTTACCGGCTCTAATGCTCCTGAGCAGTGTACAGCGTATATAGCATGAGGTTGGTTCTACAGACAGCATGAGGGAGCTTCTAGAGACAGCATGGGGGAGATTCTACAGACAGCATGGGGGAGATTCTAGAAACAGCATGAGGGAGATTCTAGAGACAGCATGAGGGATATTCTTGAGACAGCATGAGTGAGATTCTACAGACAGCATGGGGGAGATTCTAGAGACAGCATGAGGGAGATTCTAGAGACAGCATAGGGGAGATTCTAGAGACAGCATGAAGGATATTCTACAGACAGCATGGGGGAGATTCTAGAGACAGCATGAGGGATATTCTTGAGACAGCATGAGTGAGATTCTACAGACAGCATGGGGGAGATTCTAGAGACAGCATGAGGGAGATTCTAGAGACAGCATGAGGGAGATTCTAGAGACAGCATAGGGGAGATTCTAGAGACAGCATGAGGGAGATTCTAGAGACAGCATAGGGGAGATTCTAGAGACAGCATGAGGGAGATTCTAGAGACAGCATGAGGGAGATTCTAGAGACAGCATAGGGGAGATTCTAGAGACAGCCATGAGGGAGATTCTACAGACAGCATGGGGGAGATTCTAGAGACAGCATGAGGGATATTCTAGAGACAGCATAGGGGAGATTCTACAGACAGCATGAGGGAGCTTCTAGAGACAGCATGGGGGAGATTCTAGAGACAGCATGAGGGAGATTCTAGAGACAGCATGAGGGAGATTCTTGAGACAGCATGGGGGAGATTCTACAGACAGCATGGGGGAGATTCTAGAAACAGCATGAGGGAGATTCTAGAGACAGCATGAGGGATATTCTTGAGACAGCATGAGTGAGATTCTACAGACAGCATGGGGGAAATTCTAGAGACAGCATAGGGGAGATTCTAGAGACAGCATGAGGGAGATTCTACAGACAGCATGGGGGAGATTCTAGAGACAGCATGAGGGATATTCTTGAGACAGCATGAGTGAGATTCTACAGACAGCATGGGGGAGATTCTAGAGACAGCATAGGGGAGATTCTAGAGACAGCATGAGGGAGATTCTACAGACAGCATGGGGGAGATTCTAGAGACAGCATGAGGGAGATTCTAGAGACAGCATAGGGGAGATTCTAGAGACAGCATGAGGGAGATTCTAGAGACAGCATGAGGGAGATTCTAGAGACAGCATAGGGGAGATTCTAGAGACAGCCATGAGGGAGATTCTAGAGACAGCATAGGGGACATTCTAGAGACAGCATGAGGGAGATTCTAGAGACAGCATAGGGGAGATTCTAGAGACAGCATAGGGGAGATTCTAGAGACAGCCATGAGGGAGATTCTAGAGACAGCATAGGGGAGATTCTAGAGACAGCCATGAGGGAGATTCTAGAGACAGCATAGGGGAGATTCTAGAGACAGCATGAGGGAGATTCTAGAGACAGCATAGGGGAGATTCTAGAGACAGCCATGAGGGAGATTCTAGAGACAGCATAGGGGACATTCTAGAGACAGCATGAGGGAGATTCTAGAGACAGCATGAGGGAGATTCTAGAGACAGCATAGGGGAGATTCTAGAGACAGCATGAGGGAGATTCTAGAGACAGCATGAGGGAGATTCTAGAGACAGCATAGGAGAGATTCTAGAGACAGCATGAGGGAGATTCTAGAGACAGCATGAGGGAGATTCTAGAGACAGCATGAGGGAACGAGGAACAATAATTCCTTTAAAATATAACCAATTTTTTCATAGTTTTGCTCCTATAACTGGTGTACTGCACATTCCCAATCCTGCCTAAGATTATATGATCTAATAATATAGATAACGGTAGCTAGTTAAAAAATAACTTTAAAGGCGCAAACCAACGGTTTTCTGATTAGATTCCTGTGAGAATTTTCCAACATTCATATAATTGTAAAAACCGATAAAATGATGCATACTTATCGTCGTATTATATATTTATAATATAATATTTACAGCTTAAAAAGGCCTATAAAATAGCAACAAAGCATGCAAGGTTCATATTTTTTCTTTGCCATTTTTTTCTCCAAAAGTCAGTCAGTCTGTAAAGAAATACATTGAACTGATAGAAACGTCTTGTCTTTAGGCAATTGCCGTCATAGATAATTTGCATTAATTACGCAGACTGGAAGAAGATTTTAGAGCATTGGAATTCAGTATCAAACAAAATTGCGCGAGACTCACTTTTCTACTACGTACGAAAAAATTTATTTACCTTTTTAACAAATATAAAAAAGATTCTCGAGAAGCAGCTAAGCTAACACACATAGACTTTCCTAGATATGCCTATTCTTTCCATCCAATAAGCGACATTGTCACACAACCAGCGAGAGACATTTATTGCCCATTCCGCCGACTCCCCTGAGCAGGCACACAAGCCCACTGATAAGTTCGCAGACAATTTCTTAGATTTCATTCTTTCTCTAGAGTACTGGTGTGCTGGGAGCCCCACACCTTTGAAAGGGGGCTTAGCGACCCCTTGACCCCGCTTTCTTCTGACTTTGCCATAGACATTTTCAGCGGGCCGTGAAACCAACTGAATGCATTGGAGTAAATGGGATTGTACCATAGACAGTCTCAGCGGGTGGTGAAACCGACTGAATGCATTGGAGTAAATGGGATTGTACCATAGACAGTCTCAGCGGGTGGTGAAACCAACTGAATGCATTGGAGTAAATGGGATTTTACCATAGACAGTCTCAGCGGGTGGTGAAACCAACTGAATGCATTGGAGTAAATGGGATTTTACCATAGACAGTCTCAGCGGGTGGTGAAACCGACTGAATGCATTGGAGTAAATGGGATTTTACCATAGACAGTCTCAGCGGGTGGTGAAACCAACTGAATGCATTGGAGTAAATGGGATTTTACCATAGACAGTCTCAGCGGGTGGTGAAACCGACTGAATGCATTAGAGTAAACGGGATTTTACCATAGACAGTCTCAGCGGGTGGTGAAACCGACTGAATGCATTGGAGTAAATGGGATTGTACCATAGACAGTCTCAGCGGGTGGTGAAACCAACTGAATGCATTGGAGTAAATGGTATTTTACCATAGACAGTCTCAGCGGGTGGTGAAACCAACTGAATGCATTGGAGTAAATGGGATTTTACCATAGACAGTCTCAGCGGGTGGTGAAACAGGGTTGCATGGGGCCGAAACGAGCTAACGCCCATAAATATTGGTATAATTCGGTGTTTAGAGCTTTATTATTTCTCAGACTGGTAGAGCGCACTGATGTTAATCAGTTCGTTTAACAATTGGATGCTTGTGTGCTTGTGCTAAATGCTTGCGTTTTATTGGAGTTTCTTAAGTCAGAAATTTGCGTGTTGTGTATGACCGAACCTATTTTATTATTTTATAGACTTTCAACTTTGAACGCCTGTTTTACAAACTTAGCATGACAAAAGCAATACCAGTAGAAATATTTAAAAGTGTTAAGCACTTGAGTTGACAAAAAATTTTACAATTACGAATTTGAGTCAAATATTAAGCCATATGATTAAGAAGACCTAAAATGTGTCGTAACATCGCTAAGCTACTTCTTTTTCTTATCCTTCTTCTTGTTCTTCTTTTTGTCTTTCTTCTTGTTCTTCTTTTTCTTTTTTGCATCGCTTGACGAGTCTGAAGACGAACTGGAACTTGACGAGGACGTCGAAGAGGTTGAAGACTTTCTCGACCGTTTCCTGTTCTTCTCTTTTTTCTTTTTTAACTTCTTTTTATTGTCGTCTTTTTTCTTTGCCTTTCGCTTCTTTTTCTGCTTCTCTGCCGCTTCTTTAGGCCGGACAGGAGACCTGGATCGGTCGCGTTTCTGTAAGGACGAGCCGGGTTCATCCTCAGATGACGTGCTGCTCACGTCCAGAGCCATCTCAGCTCCATTCACAATGTTTCTGCACTGGAACGAATAGTGACCGTGGAAGCCGCACTTGTGACACCGGCCTCCGAGATCTTCCATGTCCTAACTGACACAAACCTGCATGAAAATTGATGAAATAAGTTAGTAAAGAAAATCCAGAGCTGTAACAGTTGACTTGATCTACGCTAGAATGAGTATCATTGGCAATAGTGCGACCTATTGATGTCCAATTGCCCGCTAACTAGCCTACTTAATTAGTAGAAAGTGTAGTAGGGTAGTATTTTAGGAAGGGGAATTAGTAGCGAAGCAGATATGCTTTTTGCCTACTGTCAGTAGTTTAGGTTTGGGAAAGTAATTAGAGCGGGGGAAAATCGCTAGCTTTCGGGATTCCTTAGAATTCGGGATTCTATTTTTTTGAAATATAAACTTTTGTTAAATAATTTGGTTTTCCTGAGTTCTTCCTTTGTCTCTAAACTAATAGGATTAGGGAAGCAGGAAGCCTGGTGGCAGCGATTCTACCAAAATTTAAAACCAGTAAATCCACTAGTAAATCCCCAGCAAGGTACCACGCGTGTCCAAAAGTTAAGCGCCATCGCAATGAATATTGGACGACTCTGCCTTGCAATAGACACGTTCGAGTCGTTACAAAGTCGCAAGAGTCTTTTTAACCTATAGCCACTAGAGAGTTTTTATAGCGATTCTTGTCACGAGATCGTGCACGTTTGGGGCATCATGTCACGGTATTCGACACCTTTTTCCTCTAATATAGTGTAAAAAATGAACAATTAGAAAACAATTACAGAAAACTTCCATTACATATTTAGAGAACAGTTTAACACGGTTTTCTTGGAGCAACTTTGCAACTAGAAAACTGTTTAAATGACTCGAATTATACAAAAAGCAGAAAGTCGCACAAGCAATAATGTGTGCATTCAGCTTGCGTCAATAGCAACGAAGAAACAAAAATAAACTCAACAAGATGACAAGCAAATATGCTGCAGACACTTGAAAAACATACGTTAAAATTTACTATAAGTCCGCAAGATGGTTAGGAACTTTTTATTCCGACGGACAGGTGAGAACAGACGTGTGAGAACAGACGGGTGAGAACAGACAGGTCTAGAGGCAGGTGAGAACGGACAGGTCTAGAGAACAGACATGTGAGAACAGACAGGTCTAGAGACAGGTGAGAACAGATAGGTCTAGAGACAGGTGAGAACAGATAGGTCTAGAGACAGGTGAGAACAGATAGGTCTAGAGACAGGTGAGAACAGACAGGTGAGAACAGACAGGTCTAGAGACAGGTGAGATGAGAACAGACAAGTCTAGAGACAGGTGAGATGAGAACAGACAAGTCTAGAGACAGGGCGAGGTGAGACCAGACAAGTCTAGAGACAGGTGAGGTGAGAACAGACAGGTCTAGAGACAGGTGAGGTGAGAACAGACAGTTCAAGAGACAGGTGAGGTGAGAACAGACAAATCTAGAGACAGGTGAGTACAGAGTTGAGAACAGCAGACTTCATCAAGACAATCAGCTCTTATTAACCATATCGGACAGACTGCCGGGATTCCTGCCAACCCCAGTCCACCTTGGCGACCTCAGCGGCGGAGCAATCTTGCTGCGGTACTTGGCCCTGGCCCAGGGCTGCGTAACCAAAGTGTCCCTGCCTGGATAAGCGTCGACACCATCAAAGAACTCGGGATTATCTGTAAACCTCAGCGGATCAATCTGCACGTGAACATTCGGTGGCAGGTCGTCAGACATGGCCAGCCGTTTCAGCGGATCTTTAGGCAACTCGGCCGGTTGCAAGAAATAATCCACTGCATCGCCTACAGTGGCGATCTCGGACAGCAACGAGTTTGGAATTGGCCGATTCAACCGCCGGACACAGTCGGACAAAAACAGAAACTTCTTAGACGGATCCGAGCTCAAACTGATGGATCGTTCCGCTCTCGACTCGGTTACCAGCCCGGCAGACTTGGCCGACTCCAACACAGCCGCAGTTACCAAATCTGGCGACATTGCCGTAGCAACCAGAGCGGCAGTTTCTTCAACTGATTTACGAAATTCGCTGTCGTAACGTTGAACAGCGTCTAATAGTCGATCTGACGGTTCGGCGCTGTCGGAGTCTTCAGTAGACTGTTGATCTTTGTCGGACTGCTGGGACGCCGAAGTGGCCGCATCAAGGAGACGCTTGAAGCTGGGATAGACGGTCTTCTGCTCCGGTGTGTCCAGGATGCCGTAGGCTCTCCGGTGATGCCGCTGTAGCAGCGACGGTAGAAGAAGGCGATGCAGCCGATTCATCTGTGCGAGCTGGCAGCAGAGGGAGAGATGGCTGGCCAGAAATGGGTCGTTTTATTTCACATTGAGTTACAGCATAATCTCGTAAGCTGGACGAAGGAAAAAATGTTTTTATCAAAACTCAGCCTACACTTGATTGCCCCCTATAGTTTACATGACAGATATGGAAATCCGTAGGATTTTTTTTAACCCTGGTGCACTTTAAGTGACATTTTCACACAACCGGTGAGAGGCACTACTGCCCATTCCGCCGACTACCTAGCTTCCTTTTTCGTTAGGCATGTACACTTTACTGTGCCTTAAGGGTTGGTCGTCATAGGCGTTAATTGCACGAGCAGAGCCAAGCCGAGATTCCAATTCAGCCCCAAACTATTAATGTGAGAGCGCCTCGTTGAACCACTGGGCTAGGGCCCCTGAATCCGTAGGACAGAAGGAATACAATAAAGCCATTGTCACTAATGTTAGTAGCTTTATTGGCGGAAGATGTCAGAAGTAGGATTATTACGCGGAGTTTTAGACAAGAAAATATAAGCGGAAAGAGCCGTCTAAACTAAAAATTAAACTTGGCACTCTAAGTGGACCGCTTTAAGTAGCAAACTTAAGCTTTTTAAACCATTTTTCGGGCGCACTCCCAAGGACTTGTCTGCTGGGTGGTGGCCTGGGTGGACTCGGTCCTAGCACCGTCCCTGATTCCACTGTTGGGTTGGCGGTGCCTTAGTCCATAGGCTTGGGTTAGTAAGTAGTTCACACCCAGCCCTAGCCAAGACGTTAGGGTCTAACCAACTTTCTAATTCTAAGGTCCTGACTTTCTAATCGTCAGACGTGTACACTTCCTGTGCCTCGGGGGTTGGCTTTCGCACGGATCGAAGCACCCCCGACTCTATTAAAAAATAAATAACACATACTCGAAAGTTTAAAATAATAAAAATGTTGTAAGTAATTTATTAATTAATCAATCTATTGGTGTACAAACCTGGTACAGAGAGTAAACAAGAGCAGCACCGAGTATACGTGATAGAGAAGAAGAAAAACAGTAAAACAAAAAACACAAGGAACACTAGCTTAGCTCATAGCGGAGATTCGCTCGATAAAAACACAGCTGGTGATTGGTACATCGAGATGAACAATAGAATACTGAGAAAAGGGAACAGATAATATCCTTCTAATCGAAACATACTGTTGTGTGTGTCTTTTTTCTGTAAGTATCGCAATACAGTAAATTCCGTATCTTGTTAAGCACATGAGGGAATAAATTCTCCTAGATCCTTAAGTGGGGGAATAAATTCTCTCAGATCCTTAACTGAGGGAATAAATTCTCCCAGATCCTAATCAAGGGAGGGAATAAAATTCTCCCAGATCCTAATCAAGGGAGGGAATAAATTATCCCAGATCCTTAAGTGAGGGAATAAATTCTCCCAGATCCTTAAGTGAGGGAATAAATTCTCCCAGATCCTAATCAAGGGAGGGAATAAAATTCTCCCAGATCCTAATCAAGGGAGGGAATAAATTATCCCAGATCCTATCTAAGTGAGGGAATAAATTATCCCAGATCCTTAAGTGAGGGAATAAATTCTCCCAGATCCTTAAGTGAGGGAATAAAATTCTCCCAGATCCTAATCAAGGGAGGGAATAAAATTCTCCCAGATCCTTAAGTGAGGGAATAAATTCTCCCAGATCCTAATCAAGGGAGGGAATAAAATTCTCCTAGATCCTTAAGTTAGGGAATAAATTCTCCCAGATCCTAATCAAGCGAGGGAATAAATTCTCCCAGATCCTAATCAAGCGAGGGAATAAATTATCCCAGATCCTATCTAAGTGAGGGAATAAATTATCCCAGATCCTATCTAAGTGAGGGAATAAATTCTCCCAGATCCTTAAGTGAGGGAATAGATTTTCCCAGGTCCTTAAGTGAGGGAATAAATACTCCTAGGTCCTTAAGTAAGGGAATAAATTCTCCCAGATCCTTAAGTGAGGGAATAAATTCTCCCTGATCATTATTTGAGATAATAAAAATGGAATAAAAAATCTCTATTTTACTGTATGCACTGAAGCCATAATTTCATGAATTCAAAACATTAGCAATTATAGATAGGAAAAAAAATTTGACATCTTGAATAGGTAAGTATCCCATGAAGCCAATAGACTGATTGTGGCAGTTGAGATAGTTGGCACAATTTTCAAGAAAAAAAACAACACGTATTATCATAAAAGCTTCAGAAATCATACGAATAAAATATCTTTAATATCTAGAAACTTTCTAGCACGAGAATAATCTTCAGGGAGGCTTTTAAGGCCACAAAATAAACATATCTTCAAATGTAAGAAAGAATCTTCAGGGAAACTTCAAGTGTTGCACAAATCTTCAGGGAAGCTTCAGGCATGAAACAAAATACTCAGGAAAATTTCATTCATTACATGGAAAACCCTCGGGAACACTTCAGGCATCACATGGAAAACCCTCAGGAACGCTTCAGGCATCATACCGGTAGAGCTCAGGAAAACTTCAGGCATCACATGGAAACCCTCAGGAACGCTTCAGGCATCATAGAACTCAGGAAAGCTTCAGGAATCACACCGAAAACTCTCAGGAACACTTCAGGAATCATAGAACTCAGGAAAACTTCAGGCATCACATGGAAACCCTCAGGAACACTTCAGGCATCATAGAACTCAGAAAAACTTCAGGAATCACATGGAAAATCCTCAGGAACACTTCAGGCATGATAGAACTCAGAAAAACTTCAGGCATCACACGGAAAATCCTCAGGAACGCTTCAGGCATCATAGAACTCAGGAAAGGTTCAGGCATCACACGGAAAATCCTCAGGAACGCTTTAGGCATCATAGAACTCAGGAAAGCTTCAGGAATCACACGGAAAACCCTCAGGAACACTTCAGGCATCATAGCAACCTTCATTCTGTGATCTCATTTTCTAAATTATCAAACTCCTTAAGCCACAGTTGCTGCAGCAGCCACTAGCCGCTCAGACTCGCCCTCATTCCCAGTCTCCCCATCGTCCTCATCATCCAGACACCTATTGTTAGCAGCGGCAATCAGGGCGGCCTCCTCGATCTTGGCCACGCGTCGGCAGTCTTCCGGATAGCGAATAGCGCAGGCCATAAACGCTGCAGACCCGGCGACGAGCACGAACAGCCCCAGGTACATGGCCCGTCGCAAAGCAATGAACTGCCGATAATAGCTGTCAGACCCACCGGCACGAAACCAGTCGGTTAGTAGGCCCAACAGGTAGGGCGATGTGGCGTCGCCAAGCAGGTGAGAGCTGAGCAGACTCAAGCCGGTTGCCGTAGCTCTCAGACTCGGCAGGCAGACTCGCATGCACATATCGGTGACCAGGGCCCAGTTGGTGAAGAGGGCCAACTCAGTTAAGAAGATGAAGGCGTAGCCAAGGACCAGGTAGGACCGGACGGTGAGCAGGGTGGCCATTAGGAACGGAACCGAGAGCATCAGGCCGCCAGCGCAGACCAGCGGATCCGCTCTGGCGGTTCTTCGGCGAAGTCGGCGGGCGAGCTCGGTGCCGCCGATCACACCGAAGATGCCGGCCAAGCACGTCAAGACGCCGAACACCAGCGTGGTGCTGCCCGCTTCTGATTGGCTGCCGCCTGGAGTGGGGGTAGGGGTGTTGGTGTCTGATTCTTATTGGCTGCTGTCTGGGGTGGGGGGAGGGGTATTGGTGTCTGATTCTTATTGGCTGCTGTCTGGGGTGGGGGGAGGGGTATTGGTGTCTGATTCTTATTGGCTGCTGTCTGGGGTGAGGGAGGGGTGTTGGTGTCTGATTCTTATTGGCTGCTGTCTGGGGTGGGGGAGGGGTGTTGGTGTCTGATTCTTATTGGCTGCTGTCTGGGGTGGGTGAAGAGGTGTTTGTGTCCGACTCTTATTGACTGTCGTCTGGGGTGGGGAGGGGTGGGTGTCCAATTCTTATTGGCTGCCGTCTGGGGTGGGGGAGGCAATTAGGAATGTTAAGGACAATCATTTTCAATGAAGTTTCTCACCTCTACTGAGCACAGACAGTCTAAGCATCTCAGGTGTCCACAGAGCCAGCGCTCCAGTCACAAAGGACACCGAACTCAATCCCAGCGTTGTGAGCACAAAAGTGCTAATCTTTGACAGGGCTCGCAGATCGTCCAACCATCTGGATGGATTGATAGCCGCCGCAGCGGCCGCCGCCGTGGCTGCGGGTCCTTCGGACTGGCCTCGCCGCGGCTCCCGAAAGCAGACGGCCAGCAAGATGACGCAGAGCAGACCCAGAGGCGAGGTGACTCGCAGAGCCCAGTTCCAACTATCAGTGGCGTCTGATACCAGCTGGCCAATCACGAATCCGACGCCTGTGCCGAAGGGCACCTGGGGTTTTGTTTGGGGCTTTTTTGAAGGCCGATTATGCAGGGTAATTTGCCATTTTAGAAATCGGCTTTGGGGCTTTTTAAATGGGCACATTTTGAGCAACCAATCTTATTAAAGACAAGAGAGACAACCGGCAAGAGGCATTACTGCCCATTCCGCCAACTCTCCTGACCAGGCACACAATCGCGCGGATACGTTCGCAGTCATACGCACAGGCACACATCTCTGTATGACCAGCACTACTTTCTGCACCTTCTGCAGTTTAAACTGGCACAATATTCTATGCAAATTTCACATCAGAGCGACAGAGCTTCCTGTTTAGCTGGTGACGCTAATCTGAACACGCGTGTTTTATAATTACAGGTTGCCAGCATTCGGCACGCCATAATGAACTTCATTTTTAAATATTCACATTTAATCGACGGTAATCTTTTTTGCTGCCATACAAGATTTAGCGAGCGTTACTAAAGGATTAGGGAAGGGGTCGATGAGAGATCAGGGAAAGGGGTCACTGAGGGATCAGGGAAAGGGGTCACTGAGGGATCAGGGAAAGGGGTCACTGAGGGATCAGGGAAAGGGGTCACTGAGGGATCAGGGAAGGGATCACTGAGGGATCAGAGAAAGGGGGTCACTGAAGGATCAGGGAAAGGGGTCACTGAGAGATCAGAGAAAGGGGTCACTGAGGGATCAGAGAATTGGGTCATTGAGGGATCAGAGAAAGGGGTCACTGAGGGATCAGGGAAAGGGGTCACTGAGGGATCAGGGAAAGAGGTCAGTGAGGGATCAGGGAAAGGGGTCACTGAGGGATCAGGGAAAGGGGTCACTAAGGATCAGGGAAAGGGGTCACTGAGGGATCAGGGACAGGGGTCACTGAAGGATCAGTGGAGGGGGTCACTGAAGGATCAGTGGAAGGTCTCACTGAGGGATCAGAGAAAGGGGGTCACTGAAGGATCAGGGGTGAAGTAGCCAGACAATCTGCATCACTAACCAGCTTCACAAGCGATCGCACAAACCTGCAGATTAAACAGGATCAACGCCCAAGTCCTGGCATCGTGAGCAAACAGGTCGGCAATGATGGGCGCAGACACGGTGGCATAGGAGGCCTCGCCGACACCCACCAGACTGCGGGAGACCAGCAGCAGGCCGAACATGCTGTTTGGCACAAATGATGAAGCTAAAGTGATGCCAGACCAGAGACAGACACCCAGCAGCATGATGCCTTTTCGGCTGAATAGCAAACGACCTGGTTGACCGCGGTCGCCTAGATAACCAAATATCTGCAGTTTAAAGGGCATTTTACTGATTGACAGTTTTTCTGTTTAATTCCTATTTAATCCCGTTTAGGAATGCATTCAAAGATTTTCATTGTGAGTATTTTTTAGAATCAATTAAGATTTTTAAGAATTCGCTTTGATAGTTTTTTAAAACCAGTTTGCTATTTCTTGGAATCCATTTAGAGGTTTTCCTAAAACCGTCTGGAGGTTTCTTAGAACTTGTTGAAATTTTCTTGGAATCCTCCAAGAGGTTTCTTAGATTCAGTAAATAGGTATTTTTAGAATTCGTTTGGATTTCTCAGAATCTGTTAAGAGATTCTGCTTGATGCTTTTTTTATTCCGCGTAACGCCTTCTTAGAATTTGTTAGGATTACAATTCCTAACAATTGAGATTACAATTCCAGTTTAGCGATTTCTTAGAATCAGTTTAGAGGTTTAATAAACCTATTTTTGTTAATCATTGTGATTTATAAAATTTACTAATACAACAATTTTAGCTTCCACACACACAACACACTCACCGGACACAGCATCATATAGGACAGGATGAAGCAAGTCTGCAGCAGTCCAGAATCTTTGAAATCAACTTTAAAACTGCTTTTAATTCTGTGCAAGACAGCTGCCACTGTGCTTCGATCGGCATAATTTAACAAATTCACAAGGCAGAGCAACCCGGCTGAGACGTATGCAGAGCCGCCGCTGCATCTACGCTGATGCCGCTCAGTAACTAGCGGTGCCTCATCTTCATCCGAAGCTAATGTTGATGAAGAAGATGAGGCATTTGCAGCAGCATCTGACTGAGTCTGGGATGCCAGAGCTACGTAACGTCTGTGAGAGCCGCTTTGAGCCCTGGAGTCATCCAGCAGACTTGAACTGCTGGCCATGCTGCTGATGAAAATGATTCAATAAAACAGATACAGATATAGATAGAAACAGGTGCGAGTGCCCTGCCCACACACACACACACACACACACACACTGGGTCTGCTACTGAACAGGTTCTAGAGGTTCTATAGATCCTTTTATCCAGGTGATAATAATCTATAATTAGAGATCCCTTTATCCAGGTGATAATAATCTATAATTAGAGATCCCTTTATCCAGGTGATAATAATCTATAATTAGAGATCCCATTATCCGAGTGATAATAATCTATAATTAGATATCCCATAATCCAGGTGATAATAATCTATAATTAGAGATCCCTTTATCCAGGTGATAATAATCTATAATTAGAGATCCCTTTATCCAGGTGATAATAATCTATAATTAGAGATCCCTTTATCCAGGTGATAATAATCTATAATTAGAGATCCCTTTATCCAGGTGATAATAATCAGAGGTCCCATTAACCAGGTGATAATAATCTATAATTAGATATCCCATTAACCAGGTGATATAATAATTTATAATTAGAGACCCACTATTCAGATGACAATATCTGTAATTAAAACTGACACTATCAAAATTAAAAGAAACTACAAGCAAAATGTTTAACAAAACTTCAAACCAGTGCAACTTGTTTATTGACTTTTAACTTGCCAGCTGCAGGCTAATAATATAAAAACTGGGTTTAAATTAAGGTAATAAAGGCATAGAGACAATACAGTGAGATTGTACATAACCATAACAGGTTCATTATCAAGGATCACTTAAAAGTAAGAGGTTGGGAACTTTATTTCTTGGAAAACTTTTAGAAATTTTACGTTACTCATAATTATCATAGCCATTGATTACGATTATGGAAGATTCTATAAAATGAGCCTTCAAAAACTTTTCCAAGAAATCCAAGAAGACAATAATTAAATTTATGGCAGATTGCAAATCAAGTTGCAGTAGAATGCAAGTTGAAATTGCACACAGGTGACACATCAATTGGAATATAAAAATTCATTTTTAAAAAATAAACAATTTTGGTTGAACACTTTACACAGGCGCAAACTGCGAAATACAGGCAAAAATGCAATTAAGATTGTTGATAAATATTTTACCAAGAAAATAATTAAACTTAAATGCCAAATGGACTTTTGTTATAGGCTTAGGATACCTAATATTATAGAAAAACTTGCTTAATGGTAAACAGCGGGAGCAACTATTGCCACTTTAATATACACCAATGCCTCGTCATCTAATTAGAGCTGCTTGGATACCATTGAGTGGAAACTTTAGTCAGCGATTCTGAGGCATAACGGAAGGTCGACGAAGTCCAGAAGGTCGCGCCGCGCCGCCTGTGGCTGATGGGCAGGGCAGGCGACTCAAGCGACTCTTTGGTTCCGCAGCTGCGGCTGCCGGAGCGACTGGAGGACGAAGATTGACGACTGAACCTCGAAGCCGGGACTGCGGCTGCGGCTGGGAAAGAGCCGACTGATGAGGCGGAGGCATCGACAGGCGAGGAGGCTGGGAAAGCACCGACTGGCGAGGCTGGGGAAGCGTTTGACTACGAGGAGGAAGCATCGATCGTTGAGACGCTGGCTGATGAAGCTGAGAAGCTGGCTGCTGAAGCTGGGAAACTCGTTGATGAAGCTGAGAAGCTGGCTGATGAAGCTGAGAAGCTGGCTGATGAAGCTGAGAAACTCGTTGATGAAGTTGCGAAGCCGGCTGATGCAGCTGGGAAGCCGGTTTATAAAGCTGAGAAGCTGGTTGATGAAGTTGAGTAGCTGGTTGATGAAGCCGAGACGCTGAGTCTACAAACTTGGTTTCCGAATATGCTTGCTTAACGGATGATTTTTCAGGCTCTGATCTTAAGCCCTCATTATGGGCTTTTTTAGACTCTTCGGGCTGTTCGATCTCAACCGGTGGGTTTTCGGACACGACTTTAAGTACCTCGCGTTGGGCAACTGTGGCTTCGGGCTCTGCTTTCAAGGAACTAGTCTCGATTTGTTGGTCTTCAAGCTCTGTTTCAAAACAATCCGGCTGAGAGTTAGTCGTCAATACTTCATATTCTTCTTGCGACACTTCAGGCTTTGCTATTGACTCTTCAGGCCTAACTGTTGAATCCTCAGGCTTAGCTGGTGAGTCTTCAGGCTTAGCTGATGAGACTTCAGGCTTAGCTGATGAGATTTCAGGCTTAGCTGATGAGACTTCAAGCTTGGCTGTTGAATCTTCAGGCTTAGCTGATGAGACTTCAGGCTTAGCTGATGAGATTTCGGGCTTAGCTGATGAGACTTCAAGCTTGGCTGTTGAATCTTCAGGCTTAGCTGATGACACTTCAGGCTTAGCTGGTGAGATTTCAGGCTTAGCTGATGAGACTTCAAGCTTGGCTGTTGAATTTTCAGGCTTAGTTGATGAGACTTCAGGCTTGGCTGTTGAGTCATCAAGCTCAGCGGTTAAGACTTCAGGCTTATCTGCTGAGAGTTCAGGCTTGGTTGTTGATTCTTCAGGCTTGGTTGTTGATTCTTCAGGCTTGGTTGTTGATTCTTCAGGCTTGGCTGTTGAGACTTCAGGCTCACCTGATGAGACTTCAGACTTGGCTGTTGAGTCTTCAGGCTCATCTGATGAGACTTCAGGCTTAGTTCTCAAAACTTCAGGAAAATTCCCAGAAACTGTATGGCCAAGTTCAGGTCCATCAGGTTCTGTTGCCAAGACTTCAGACTGAGCTAAGGACTGTTCAAGTGGACAATCTGAGTCTTCAACTGCCATTTTCAAGACTGAATGCTGTTGCGCTGGCGATCGCAAAAATGTGGCATCAAGATTCGATAAACGCGACGGCAATGGCAAAGCAGGAGAAGCAATTATCGATTGCGACCGCTGCTGCGGCACCAGGGTTCTGTCCGCATCGTCAAATTCGGATATTGCAATCTCTTCATTATCCAGAAGCTCCTGCGGCGGCGGCGGCAAAGGCGGAGACATTGTGCCCACATCGGAGCTGACCGCATCATCCTCATTCTCGCACCTGGACTCATCATCGATTTCAACTTCAACTAGACGCGACATAGGCGGAGGAGACAGCGAAGATCTCGCCGTGGCGTAGGACGACCGACTGGAAGCCGACTGGCGAGTTGCTGGAATCGGCAAGGAGTTCAGCGGCGACAGCAAGTCTTTGTTCTCAGAACTGACAATCGGAGATTTCTTATCCTGATCGTTGGATTCAACTAAACAGAATGTTCGATTCAGGTCTTGTTCCGGTTTATCTAGAAGCCAACTGGGAGGTGGCGAATTCACCTGACTGTCGTTGAGTTCGTAGGTGCCTCTCCTGCGATGCTTCTGTTGTTGCGGCTGCTTGTTGGCAAAGCTCACCCGATTCCTGACAACCCGATTGTTGGCGCAATCTCTGCTAGCCAGAGGGTCTAACAGCAAATTATCAACAGCATTAGTATTGCAGTCCGCACTGGTGCAGCTGTCTGCAACATTATCGATTAGAGAAGCAACAAGATTTGCTTCGAGAAAGATTTCCAATCGCTCGTCCATGGACAGATGACCAGCAGGGCTGGCACTGGAGCTGTCATTTGTACCATTGGATGCCATTCTGGACACAGCAAAATATCGATTAGCAGCTTGATTAATAACTTTTTAAAATGTCCAAAAATTATAAACCTCAGCAGTAACAACTGGATTAATTGAAACAATATAATTTTTTTGAATTATAAACTAAATTAAGTTTTAACTGCAATATATCTATTCCTTTTGAGAAAGAATTCTTGTTTCTAACAAGAATTTATTTCATTCTTCATAATGGGTATTATTTTCATTTTACGTAACCTATTAAGTACTAAATAAACAGAAAATATATTAAGTTTTATTAGGCAAAAGAAAATATGAATAATACTTAAACTTTTCAAATAATTCCAATTACTTATTCCTTATTACTCTTCCTAGATTTAAATGTATTGAGCATGTCATATAAGCTACCAAAGTTATTTTAGTTATGATAGTAAAGTAGCTTATATATATATTTCATATAAAGTTTAAAATTAAATTGGCCATGCAACTTTGTTTGGAATGAAAATACCATGTTTTACCATTTGTTTACTTTGTTTACCACTTTGTTTACCATTTACTTACCCAAAAAACAGAAAAAAGTTATATAGTCAAAGAACATTGTATTATATAATAAACCTTATATGAATATTAAAGTAAACAATATATTCAATGTTATATAACAAGTAAATTAATCCCAATTGGAGCCAATTCCTATTTTCATAGATTTTGGCATATTATATTTGTAAAAAGCATGTTGGCACTTTGTACATTTTGGAAAAATATATTTAAGTCACAGGACAAAAGAAATCAAATATAGGAATATACATGCATACTTTTGGCCAACCTAGCCAATCCAGCCATTGTAATTTATAGTAGACCAATAGTAAGTTGAGAAAATGTCTATTAGTATATAGATATAGTACTAATATTAGATGATGGGACATTTAGGCTTATTAAGACAATTATAATTGCCATAGTTTGGAAGGCAACATATACACTTTTAGGATTTCTTGCCATATAGCCAAGGTCTTACTATTCTTCAACATACATTAGGTTGTTCCATTGTACATTGTTCCATTGTAAAAAAATTACCATTTTTTCCATTGTATATGTATATATAGAAAAATTAGGAAATCTATATATAGATTTTAGAAAAAATATATAGATATAGATTTTATATACTTATAAACTTTAAGCTTATGTACAAATCTATTTGCTATGGATTTCTGAACCACTCAACCAAATGATACCAAATTTTGTACCTATTTTTAAAAACATTAGGCCTAGCCTATAGAAAATGTCTTCAAAAGGCTATGTACCATTAAAATTTCCTAAATTCAAGTCTTCCTACTTAAGACTAGGCCTACTAAAAAGTATATTTAGATTTTTCTTTTATCTTTCAGTGTTGCTCCACTTTTACTTATCAGTTTGAAATTTGAAAAAACCAATCTTAACTATTTCAATGCAATTATATAAAATTTTGAATCTAAAAGTGATTCCTAAATGGTGATATGCACTTTTAAAGCTAGCCTACTTTTTTTAGCAAGACAATTACCCTAACTTTTATTTCCTTTTCTTTTTTATCTAGCCTTAGTATAAATAGGTTTTAAAATTAAATAACTTTTTGCTATTAAAGTTTGCTCCATATGATGCAATTGACTTGAAATTTGACACAATTTTTCATTGACTTGTTCTTAATCTAACTAAATTAAATTTATATAAAGTCTTAACTCTATAAATAACTCAATAAATTTTATTATATTTGAAGTGTTGGGGGGTTATTGCTCACTATTGACTGCCTAGCTATTAAACCTTGACTCACTTTGTGGGCTGCTTACCATGCTAAGCGTGCACCCTATTCATGTGTATATCAATGCCTATACATAACATTTTTTATTAGAGGCAAGGGGGTTATATGCACCCTGGCGCACTTTAAATGACATAACATACAACTGACAAGAGGCATTGCCCAAAATTTCTCCTCATGGCAATGACCCATGGCAATGGCCGGCCATTGCCTAGAATTCCAATTCCAATGCAACCAATTAATTCAAGCCAGTTTTTATCCAGCATCTTGCAAAGCATATTTTGCATCAGTCAATTCAAAATGTTTATTTTAAGATGTAAATAATTAAACTGGCACAGGAATTGCAAAATCGACAGTACAAAAAGCACAGTGTCAGTGTATCATGTAAACTTTTGTCGGTGATGAACATCATACTGGTCGTTAAAGTCACTAAATAAAAAATATTAAACTAGACTGTCATTCTTATTCTTTCAGTAATTCTACGAGTACAATTTGCTGATTCCTGTAGAAGTAAAGATTGCATGCCTAATTAAAGGAACATCCGTGAAAGGTGCAATTGTTGAAGGCAAACTTCGTACCAACAGAATAGGCAGCTTCAGTGCTAACACTAACCTCCGTTGATACTGCAGTCTCACCGACGATCTCAACAGCATCAGCATGTTCGGGTGGCCCAGCTTCTTGCTCTAGATCATGACGATTCAATGCCACCTGAACAGACTCACTCGTCTTTTGAAGCGACTGGTTGCGACGCTTGGCTAGGTACCTCCTAGTCGTTCGCTCGCTCAGCTGTCCAGTAATGCTCATTATATTGCTCATGCTGTGCCCTGCCGCCTCGAGATCGCATATTCGCGTGACCCTGTTTTAGAGTGCAAATTTATATAGTTGGATTCATGAGTAATTGGTAACATAACATGTATCATAACATAATTAAAGTTACTATTATTAATTTATCAGTCTTACCGAATGCAATGATTTGTGTAGGTCTTCGCAAGTCCCGCCTTCATACTCAATTTTCTCATGAAGCCACTCAGATAATTCTCTCCACGGTTCTGCTTCGAGGAGAAAACAGGGCCTCCATCGTTGCGGCTGGCCAAAGGACGAGGAAACAGATTGTTGTCTTTCGTTGTAACTGGAAGCAGCTTGAGGTATTTCTCCACCTTTTCCACGTCGTAAATTCTGGCCTGCTTGTTGTCCGGCTGCTTCTTGGCCTTCTCTGGATCTGCTGACTTATTTTTCGAGGGCAACGGAGGCAGACAGTAGAACGGCTTTCCATCAGAGTCGACGTGCAATTGAAGTGAGCTTCTATCCTTCAAGAACTTGAGGTGCTCCTGGCCTCGCTCGCCAAAGCTGTATATGATGTAGAATAAGAATTTGTCCTGCTCAACTTCAGCTGTGCTGCCTTGGAAGTAGATCATCAGCTTCCTCATGTCCCCCTCCTCGATTGGCTCAAACTGCTGCGTCCTCCCACCACTCTGGTGAAAGTCTCGAACCTTCACACGCAGCATGCTATTTGCAGAAGAAAAGTCTTCTCCATTGATGATGTCAACGGTTAGCTTCTCAATCATCCACAAATAGTGCTGCAGTCCAGCCCTGATGCACACCAGCGATGCGGGCAAGTAAGGTTTGCCGTCAATCTTCTTCAGTTTAAAGTAGAAGTAGCGAATGTATTGGTTGAGCACCGAATTCGGAATGGTTTGTAAATTGCGCTGAAGATTTTCCTCTGTGAGGAATGTCTTGAACCGCTGTCCATGGCTGATCATCTGCTTCCTGCTGTCTGCTGGTAGGCTGTCAATCTCGGCGATGTCCATGGCGCTGATATCTACGCCACCTTCCTGCAGGAGCGGCAGATGCTCATTGGGCTCGGGCTCCTTTTGAATGAATTCGAGAAATCTAGCGAACTCATTGTCCCTTCTGTCATTGTAAGAAGCCTCCGAAACAAAATTCAATTTGTCCTTAGTCACGTTGCCCAGCTCACTGCAGGGCAAATGCTTCCAATTAATGAGTGGTGCCTCCATCTCTGCAGCCGTCCGCTTTTCTCTATCTGAGATTTGACCTCTAGACATGCAAATATTTATATTTGTAATTAATTTAGGGGTGGGTGCAGAGTAAGGGGTGGGTGACTTCAGGTGCGCGACTTAAAGGTGAGACATAGGCAAGGTGGAGGTAACCTTAGGCCTATCTCAAATCCCCTTAGAAGCATCGACTGATAAGAATTCAAGATAGTGTCCATAAAGTGCATAGATTACGTAAGAGTTTTGAAATTTTAAGCAATGGAGGGTTCATCGGAAGTCAGAGTTTAAGGCAATGGCCTTTGACACAAGCCGTGGTAGCCGCAGAGTGGCGGTAGCCGCAAGTGTCAATTAGGCCATTGCCTTTAACTCTGACTTCCGATGAACCCTCCATTGCTTCCCATTCCACCAACTCCCCTGAGCAAGCATACAAGTGCATGGATATGTACATAGGTACTCACTCATATAGGGATGTATAGTGGCCCTAACTTTATTTTATTGTTAGGCATATATATTTCATTGCGCCTTAGGGGGAGGGTTGGCTTTCAAGGCCATTAATTGCAAGAGTAGAGCCAAGCCAAGATTCCAATTCAGTCCCAAATTAATGTGATTGCACTTGGAATCAAGCCTGGGTTACTGGAATACTAGAGCTTATGCTAGACTGCTAGGCTATGGCCCTCTTGCATACATAACATACTTTCTATTTTAACTTTTATTGATAACTCAAATATCATTTTATACCATTTTGTATTTATATAACTAAATCTAGCCTTTCTTTGTTGTGAATTTTTACTTAGCAAATAGATCAGTTTGCTGCATTATCATTCAAACTAAAATAAATTGTCTGTGTCGCATCAATATTTACCATATCATAGGCCTAGGCCTATGCAAATTAGAGTTTAAAGGATTTTTGTAACAAATTCTAATCTAACTTAACTAGATTTTGACTATTTTCTATTTTTTATGACTTAATATTTTAAGGACCTTGTCCTAGGCCATAATACTTCTTTTTTAAGGATTTATTATAAAATAAAAAACTAACATAAACATAAAATTGACTACTTAAGCCTACTTAGGTTAAGATTAGGTTAGGACAACGTATATTGCATTGTTAGGGACTTAATTAAATTGTTAAATGTGATTTGATTAAATTTGATTAAATATTTGATTAAGTAAACCTTACTTGGACATTGCTTCATATAATGCCTTATAGATAGATACCTCAGACTTAGTTTTACTTTTAGTACTTAGTGTTACTTAGTGTCACTTATCAGTTTGGATACAAAATACAGATGGAAACCTCCTAAGTGCCTGGCAAGTTAAAAAAGAGTAAGTTAAAATATTTGATAGGCTAACTTAAAATATATGAATACCAAATCCCCAGCCAGTAAAAACTTGAGTCCCAATCCCAAATGTATATGGTTTTGAATCCTTCAATCACGAAAGACATATGAATTTACGTCAGTTCTTATCCACCTCAGCTTAGAGTTAGGGCAAGCCCCTTTAGCCACGCAAGTACAGCAAGCAAGATGCCAGTCTCGTAAGTCTCAACCAGCGATTCTGCGAAAAAGATATTAATTTAAAATTATAACGCGTTATAACAAATAATACATATTTTTATCGCTCAACAGGTTAAATATGCAAACAGACACCAAAATCATAATTTTCAAATATACTTAAAAATTACATTTTTGAAACAATAGTTTTTCTTTTTGAAGATATCTTTAGCGTGGTGGAAACTATGCAGATTTTTAACTTATCTTTTTGTTCAGCTTAATTTAAGTTGCTGTCCTTAGCATGCTACTCTAATTGGAATGGTGCTTCACTGCTTTACCTTTTGAATAGCTAATATGTTACTAATGTGTAACTATTATGTAAGTTAAAAAGAACTTCATATTTACATAATACTTTAGGAAATAAATATTTCTCTCACCGATAGAAAACGGCGGTTAAGCTAACTTGAACTGATTAGCGTTAGCAACTGTTATTTTATTATTGATTTTCCAATAAAATTTAATTAATTAAAGTTATTATTTTCAAATTTAACTATTTGAAAAAGCAAAGGCAAAGCAAAACGTTCTACTAAAAATATCTCACAAGTACGTTTAACGGTTCTTAACTCAGAAATTTATCAGAGCTATTCCACTGTGGCATGTACTTTTTAGAAACAAAAACTTGTCTCTATGTCTATGTGATTATAATAAAAAAAGAATAATAATAAAGAGTAAAGAGTAAAGAGTAATAAAGAGAGAATAAAGAATAATAAAGAGCTATTTTACTACTAAAACTAGTATACGTAACATTTTAAGTAGGACACAACCATTCGACTTTAAATGGGATTGTAAATATGTAAATAATTGCAAGTATTACAGTTTACTATTTACAGGCTTGTTCACACATCCACCTAATAAATGATTCTGAACTATTTGAGAACACATAGCTTGTTACAAGTTTTTCGTGGTTTTGCACAGCAGACGTTTAATTTGACGGTTAATTTCATGGCGCTTTCAAAAAGTAACAGAGTTTGATGACCCTAAATAAGAGGCAAGCGCGTGGAGGCAACACCCTTAAATGGACACTCGCCCCTCTACCACCAAGTTGGATGTTCATGGTGGGCTGTAGCTGTTTAATATACAACGCTGTTTAATGTTAATGTTTCATTCTGGCTTACTATAAAATTTACCATCTCTCTGCATCTGCATTATCTATTTAATTATCTTCATTATCTAAGCACTACTACACCCGTAATAATTTATTTTGCTTGACATCTTAATCCGGTTGGATTCCTCTTTCTGAGACATTTAATTCACACTTATTGGTGCGATTCAATTTTGTACAGCAGATATTCAATTTGTTATTGATTTTTTTACAGTTTCTTTGCCTTTCTTTGCCTTAACATGTACGGTACCAATTTATTTTTTTCATTTACGAACTCCTAAACAGCTTTAAAGAATTTCCTGTTTTTTGTTGCGCCTCCACTGCTATTGGGAAGAGGGTGAATCAACGCGCATTTTTAAATACGAAAGGTCGGGAGTTCGATTCTCTCGAAGGTATAACAATTAATTTGATAAAATATGACACAAATTTTCCACCCTTTGTGTGTACAAACCGAATAACAATAGAAAGGTGAAGTTTGGAGAGAAGTTGCTGCAAAATGATTTGGAGCCAAGGCCTTCATTTTCATCAAAACAGTTGCAAGAAATAATTTTTTGAGCAAAAATCTCCCTTCAGAAGGCCATTATAGGCCTTTTTTTCGATTAAGACTACAAAACACGATATTTAGCACAAAAATTGATGTGTGTCGAGATTAAGATGACGAGCGGTGCAAGGTTATCGTTTATATTTGATGGTATAATCAGGAATCTTGAACGCATAGTTCTGGGCGGGGTCTTGAGGGGGAGAAGGGCTGAAACCGAGAGGAGCTCTGCGAAAGAAAGAGTATACTGCCATAGACTAACTAAACAGCAACAAAACGAAAGTTGAGCGAGCTTAAGTCACATAGACAGAAAAACAATAATGCACTAAAGCTATAGGCTGAGCTCTGATGCACAACATGTCCCCCTTACGGAACGAAGGGCGTGGGCCGATATTCACGCATACGCGCGTGAGCAACAATCATAGAAAGAACTATTCAAACTATCATATGTGGGAAACGACTATGCCAGAGCGTTATGTTAGGTATATGATTAAGTAGAGCAGTTTTTGTTATCTGAAGAATTGTCAGTGAGTCAATCATGGTGAGAAGCGATCAGGCGCGCGGCATGCACGGGTGCTACGGCGGGGCAACGCAGCCCCATGCTCCTGGGTTGGACCCTCCTGTCCCGTAGCAGGGTCTTCGTCTCTTGAGTCCTCGTCGACGTTCGGAACTGGAGCGTCGGTTTCATAGCTATCCTCCTCGTCGGTGGCGAATGGATCGGCCGCGGGCGCCAGTTGGTTTGTACTGGCCAGGTGCAATCCATTTTTAGCCAGAATCCATGCGGTGTTGCGCCCTGACGTCATTAGAAATGTGGCTGAGTTGGTGCTTGCGGAGGCGGTAGGCCGATACATGACGCCGTCACCTTGCTCAAAGTGCGTCACCACCGGTACTCTGAGCTTTTTGCCGAACAGTATCTCGGCCGGGCATTGCCCCCGCGACGATGCTGAGTTCCGATGGTGGAGCAGCACTTTCTGCAGAAAATGGCTGAATTCCATGTGCGTAATTCTCTCTGACCACGCGCGCAGTGCAGCTTTGACGGTCTGTACAGCGCGTTCGGCCGCTCCGTTTGCCTGTGGATAATAAGCTGGCGATTCAAGTTTATGGACACCATTGGCCCGTAGCCAAGAGTAGAGGGGATCACCGATGAACTCTGGTGCATTATCGGACACTACCAGCTCGGCCACTCCAAAGCGTGCGAACACTGCGCGCAAACACTGCATAACTGATTCGCCAGTTCTATTCCGACAGGGGAATGCCTCTATCCAGCCAGAAAATGTGTCAACGATGACTAGAATGTTACCGGCGTCCTTCACATAGGCCCAGTCCATATGGATACGTTGAAACGGGTACGAAGCTGCCGGCCAGTGGTCTCTGTCATTTCCCAAGCGAGGTCGCAAGTGGCAACAGCCTGGGCAGCGCTGGACAAACTGGGTTACATCCTGCTGCATGCCAGGCCACCAGCAGGACGCTGAGAGCAGGTTGTACGAAGCTTGTGCACCTGAATGGGTGTCATGAACGGCCTCAAACGCTGCCTTGCGCAGCCGCGGTGGTATAAACACGCGTCTCTGCATATAGAGAAGCCCGTTCTCCAGCGTTAGTGTCTCCGCAACCTTCTTGAAGGATGCCTCTGCCTGACTGCAACTCCTCCAATTGCCGGAGCGTACACGCTCCAAGATGCGTTGAGCGAACGCGTCAGTACTCAGTTCGGCTGCAACCCTATCTGCGTCAATCACCGGTGCCTCAAAAGCCACAGCATTAATAGCTTCAAACGTCTCCTTGTCGTCCGAGGTGCAGTCGTCAAAGCGCAGTCTAGAAATTGCGTCAGCATGGGGAATGCTGCTCCCTCGCGCGTAACGGATGTCAAAGTCGAACTGCATTAAGTACATGGCCCAGCGGCCAATCCTCGCTGACGTATTTAGCGGAATCCCGCTTCCATAGAGGCGCAGTAGCGGCTGATGATCTGTCTGAATCACGAACTTGCGACCGTGTAGGAAATGCTTGAGTCGGGAGACGGCCCAGAAGATTGCAAGTGCTTCGCGTTCGATGTTTGAATAGTTGCTTTCAGCGGCCGAAAGGGTACGGGAGACGTATATTACCGGATGACCCTCCTGCGTTGCCACGGCGGCGAGTGCACCTTTGGACGCATCTGTCGTCAGAATCAGCTCTTTAGTCAGACTGTATGGCTGCACGACCGGCGCGGATGCAATCTCCGCTTTCAGATTATTGAAGGCTCGGGAACACTCGTCTGACCAGGTGAACGGAATGCCAGCCTTTCGCAGTCTGTTAAGCGGAGCAGTTTTGCCTGCAAAGTTCGGAATCAATCGTCCGAAGAAATTGACTAGACCTAGAAACTGGGAGAGCTCCGTCTTGTTTTTCGGTACGCATACATGGCGAATCTTCTCTACGAGACGCTCGTCTGGCTGGATTCCGGCGGCGGAAATCCGGAAGCCTAGAAATGACACAGAGTCAGAGTAGTTGATGCACTTGGATTCGTTTATAGTCACTCGCTTCTCGGTGAGGCGCTTCCTGACTGCCGCTAGTCGCTTCTCCAAGACGACTGCGTCCGGTGCGTGTACGAGAATATCATCTTGGTAGATGAGTAGACCTTTAATATCACCCAAAATGGACTCCATTGTGCGTTGGAAGATGAAGGAAGCGTTTTTCATCCCCATTTGAAGCCTATTGACGCGGTAGAGCCCCGGGATGTGTTTATTACGGATAAATCCCGAGCGGAATCATCCAGTTCGATCTGCCAATAGGCAGAACGCAAATCCACAGTAGCGAATGTCTTTGAATTCTTGAGCCGTGAGAACATCGTCTCGACGTTTGGAATGGGGTAGGAATCTGATTGGATTTTTGCGTTGACGTGTACGCTATAGTCGGCACACATTCTTAATGAGCCATCCTTCTTCTTCACCCACACGACGGGCGACGCGTTGTTGACAGGGCCCTCAATGGGCTCGATGACGCCCAACATTTGCAATCGATCCAGCTCCGCGTTGATCTTGGCCTCCAGTGCGATTGGTACGGGCCGAGCCCTACAAAACTGTGGCCTGGCTCCGTCCACGAGCTCCATTTTGGCTTTCACGCCCTTAATTGTCGGCAGAGGTTCCACAGCCTGCTGGATGTAAGATGGCAAGGCCGTAGCGTGAAAGAGTTTATCTGACTGCAGTAGATCACGGCCGATAAGACCATGAGCCTTGCTTGAGGCAACAACCATAAGCTCTGCTGGGTGCAAACGTCCTCGGAGCTGCACAGCGGTGCACAATTTGCCCAGTGTACGCATGACGTGACCATCAAAGGCCTCAAGGCGGCGAAAGCATTTTTGCAGGTGCGGGCGACCCAGCGAAATCCACTGCGCACTTGAAATCACTGAGACAGACGCCCCAGTATCAACCTGCATCCTCAGGCTTCTGCCATCGACGACCACCGTTTCGATAGTCTCGCTGATAGCGTGCACAGAACTTGCGTCGGTGAGGTGCATGATGGATCCCGGTGAATGAGCTGGCTCTTCGCCCTCGTCACCTTGGTCTGCCGTCGTGTGGTGCAGCGAACGAGTAGCTCCAGATCTGCAGACGTTGCTAAAATGATTCTTTTTTCCGCACTTCATACAGGTTTTTCCGTAGGC
>NIVC01003968.1:52500-67290 GCA_002269645.1 Macrostomum lignano | reverse complement strand
CAATTCCCTTCTCTTAGCAAATTTCTTAGAATCGTTTCACAGGTTTTGCAAATAAATAAGTCGCTATTTAGCTCAAAGACTTTGAAATGGTTTAGATTGAACTGCTTATTCTGTTCGCAATTATTTGCTCACGAGTAAAAGACAGTTGGAGTATATTTGTCGCAAAACCGCTCCTATATATAGTGATTTTCCCCACATACGATTAAAACAAAAAAATAATTCTCCAATTTATTTCGCGCATTAAAACAAACTATTATTTGGCGTTCGCGTAGATTCAGTTTCTAAGAAAGATTCGAATATACAGTTATTACATTGAAAGAACATTCGAGTATACTATGATAAAGGCATAGCACTAGTACAACTTTCCTCCTCTATATATCAAATTTGAACGAAATACTATATTATATGTATACAGTGAAAAATTGATATCGTAGGAAAATGCAGGTGAAAAGGTGCAAAGCAAGGTGCAGAAAACACAATTCAGTGCTAAAACAATTGGTGCATAAAATGGTTGTGATAGAACTATTATGTAGGTAAACCATTAAAGTGAGAACTATTATGGAAGCAAAACGAACTATTATAAAAGTATTATAAAAGGCAAAATTGTTATTAAAGGCAACGCAAAAGTTAGTTCACCTCAATAGTTCAGATAAACATGCAGGGCTCCGGGAGGTCGCGATAGTAGGGCCAGCCGACTTGAGCGAAAAACCATCGGTACTCTTCGTCGAGGACCGTCAGCGCTGGCGGCGGGTTGGCTCTTATAGCTCGCTGGAGGCGATAGGCGACGTCCTGGAGAACAGCGACAGCTTCCTGGTAACTGAATTGATCCCTCAGAAACTTCAGGTGTGTCCAAATTTGCGAGCATTGGGGGTAGCGCTGTCGGCTGTCGGATCGGTGGTACGCTACTTTCAGTGCGTATTGCTCAATGTGGAAGCGTAGCTTTTCCACCTCTGCTCCGCGAGTCTCCACAAGTTCTCGGACGATGCGATGAAAATCTCTCTGCGAATTCGATTGCTGCTGGCTCGGCTGTAGTGCTGATGGCTGGCTAGACTGCTGCGCTGATTGCAGGCTCGGCTGCAGCGCTGACTGCTGCGCTGATTGCAGGCTCGGCTGCGACGCTGGCTGCTGAGCTGGCGGTGTCGCAGCTGTCGATTTCTTCTGCCGTGGTGCCGGGGTCTTTCTCGATGATGGGGCAGCTGGCGGTGACACCAACTGCTGCGTTCGGCTTGATGTCGACGATCCTGGCGTGGCCTTGACAACATAGGAGCGCACGGGCGCAGCTGCCTGTGCTGCCACCAGGGCGGCGCGCTTCTGCTCGGGGCCTTCGACCCTCATTTGGCGGCAAGGCGATGAAGCTGGCGATGATGTTCTTGGCCGTTTGCTGGATACACCAGGCGCCTTTGGACGTGTTGCACATCGAAGCGGTGCCTCATTTTCGTCGGTGTTGGCGCTGGCTGGGGCTCCATATCGTCTGACAGATTGCCAATTAACTCGTCCAAGATATCAATAGAGTTGTTCATTTTGATTTCTCTGCGAATGGCTCTTAGAATAGAAAGGAAGCTAGCAGTGAGCTATGGGATCTGTGGGGCCTGCGGTGCTCGTATTTATAGGCTGGCGGGCCGAAAAACTGGACCTCTTCGAAGCACTCCCTCGCGCGTGGGGCGGGGCATGCCAGATTTGACAGATTTGACAACTAAATTTTTATGGATTTTCTATTTCTTTTTATAACTTTTTTATTTTTTGATAGATTTTCTTGAGTAAAGTATCAAATTAAAGATCGCATTTTGTAGATTAATATGGTATTTACAGATTCGCTCTATGTACAGCATGTCAAATTTTATAAGCAGATAAGTAATTCTAATACGGAATTTTAACTATTTAACACTGTTTCTTATGGGAAATTGCTTACGTCATGATTTAAGGTGCTAAATATTTCGCGTAGCGCCTTCGGGGCACAAATCCTGTCGCGCCTTCTCTTTCTCTCCTTCGCTGAGTCATCCTAAAGTTATACCTATTCTCTGGCTGAACTCGTTCCTCCTCTAACTCTAATGCTCCTTCTTCTTCTTCTGATGGCTCATCTGAGTCAGTCGCTCTCTCTGTATTCTCACTGTTCAATTCTTCATTTCCTTCGTTTTCACTCTGCGAATTCGGATCTGCGAATACTCTCCATTGAATTCTGTTTTCTTCGTCTGAGCTTTCCTCCTCTAAAATTTGAACTTCTGGAATTCTAACTTCTTTTTGTCTATGGCAAATTCTTTTCTTCGGCTTCGGTTCTTCTTCTTAGTTGCACTGGTGCTGGTTTTAAATTATTATTAATTTCCTCTGGTAAATCAATTTCGGATTTCGGCACTGGAGTCAGATTATTTCTATGTACTAATAGTTTTTCTCCGCTCCTTTCGCCATTGATTTCTCTTTGCACACGGAACACTGTGTCTGATATCTTCGCAAGTACTCGATAGGCTGCTCTCTTCTTTCGATGAAACTTGTGGCTCTCCTCTTGGTGAAGTTGAGGTTGTTGATGAGAGCGAGACAGCCAACTGGCACATTTTTAGGCTGACGATTCTCAACTTCGTCCTCTTGCCTTTTCTCTCGCACCTTTTCGAGTTGTCTTCGCACAATTGCTTTTGTCTCCTCGATTCTCTTCGCATGATCCAGCACATAACTAGGATAGTCTCGGTATAGTCTTGGCCTTTTCACAATGCTATCTATTGGCAAATCTGCTTCTCTCCCGAATAGTAAGTAGTGTGGTGTGAACCCAGTAGTTTGATTAACACTGGTTCGCACAGCTACCAAAGCGGCGGGTATGAGCAGATCCCAATCTGAATGATCCTTTTCAATCAAACAGGTTACAATCGATTTAATTTGCTTGTTAAATCTTTCGACAAGCCCGTTACTCTGAGCATGGTAAGGCGTAGTGCAAGTATGCTTAATGCCGTATAGGGTACAGAATGCCTGAAATTGGTGACTTACAAAAGTCTTGCCATTATCAGTGTGTATCCATTGCACTGGCCATACTCGCTGAAAATTCTCTCTTGTATCGTTTTGATAACAGTAGCGGATTTCTGATTCCGAACCGGAAAAGCGAATGGGAACTTTCGTTGTACTATCTACAACAGTAAGTACATATCGGTGTCCTCTTCTGCTTTCCTTTGATATCGGACCGATCAAATCTATGTGCAGCCGATGAATGGCTCACATATCGGAAAGGTCTGCACCGGTGCTCGTACTTTATTTCCGCTTTTACTTTCCAGACACGGGATGCATTCTGCGATGTACTTTTCAACTGCAGTCACTAACCCCGGCCTCCAGAATCGGTCTCGGACTCGCTGTAGCGTCTTGTCCCGACCTAGGTGGCCTGCTAGCGGACTGTCGTGCAGCTCTTTGAATACATCTTTCTCAATCTTCTCTGGCAATACTACTTTTCGTTTACCGTCTTCACTGACTGTCAGCATTTCATCTTCGATTTTCATCTGCTCGTAGCTTAACCATCTTCTTCAACTCTCCGGATGCATTTTCTGGTAACTTCGGCTCACGTACTTTCTTCTGCTTCCAGTCCATCAAGGTTCTTATAGAAGGATCAGCATGCTGCGCTGAAGTCAGCTGCTCTTTCTTCAATGGAACCGAGAGGTAATCTGTCAGAAGCTTCTGCACACTGTCTCTTCCTCTTCGAAATAGTCTCTTGCATCTTCATAGATGTCATCATCATCTTCGAACTGATCACTGGCATCTTCGTATTCATCATCTGCGAATTCGTCTTCGGAATCTGATTCATACTCTTCTGTGAAGTCGGTCTGGCAACTCTGATCTTTCACGCTGCTAGTCACGACTTGTTTCACAGCGCTGGTTTCTATTGTCATCTTAGGAATTTCGGCCTCATTCTCTTTGATCTTAGTATCTTTCTGCTCGACTGGTAATTCCGAGGGTCGCCGTGACAATCCATCTGCATTGGAATGTTTAGCTCCACTGCGGTGCTCAATATCGTATTGAAACTCACTCAATCTTTCAATCCACCTTCCGAGAATTCCTTGGGCTTCGGTCTGGCGCAATAGCCATAGGATTGCCTTGTGGTCTGTGCGAGCCAGAAACCTTTTGCCAATTAGGTAAAATCGGAAGTGTTTCATGCCATCTACTAGCGCTAATAGCTCTTTTCTGGTAATCGGATATCTTTTCTCAGACTCTTTCATTGCTCTGCTGAAGTAAGCAATGGGTCTTTCAACCCCGTCCGATTGTATTTGACCCAGGCAAGCACCAATTCGGTCTTCGCTTGCGTCGGTGTCTAACACCATTCGAACATTTTCGTTCTCTGAGAATTCTGGGTACGCGAGTACTTCGGTCGATGTCATTCTCTGCTTCAACTGCTGGAAAGCCTCGTCATGCTTCTTGGTCCACTTTTCCCTAAAGTTTTGAATACCTTTCTTAGTTAATTGAAATAGCGGATGCGCTGCCTCTGCGTAATTCTTTACAAATCTGCAGTAGTAGTTACACAACCCCAAGAAGCTTCGCAGTTCTTTGACCTCTTTCGGCGTAGGCCATGACTGTATCGCTTCGATCTTAGCTGGGTCTGTTCTAATCCCTTCTCTTCCTACGATATGCCCTAAGTACTTTAGCTCTTTCTGAAACAAGTTGCACTTTTTTGGTCTTAATTTTAGTCCTGCTGAGATTAGTCTTTGAAATACTTCTTGCAGATGACCGAGATGATCTTCGAATTTCTCTGAGTATGTCACAATATCATCTATGTACGACATCGCGAATTTGTGCTGTATTCCCATCAGCACCAAATTCATGAGTCTCTGGAATGTACCAGGAGCGTTAGACAAGCCCTGTGCCATGACCTGATATTCGAACTGGCCTCTGGTAAGGGTGGAAAAGGCTGTCATAAATTTGTGCTCTTCTTTGATAGGTACCTGCCAGTATCCAGAGTTTAAATCTAGACTACTGAAGTACTTGCTTCCAGATAACTGAGCGAAAGTCTCTTGTATGTTCGGCAATGGATATGGGTAATAGTTCACTCTCGAGTTCAGGACCCTGAAGTCACTGACGATTCTTATGGATCCATCCTTCTTAGGAACTATCACTAGCGGCGTTGAATAAGTACTATAGCATGGTCGGATCAGGTTCTTAGCAAGCATGTCGTCAAGTTGCTCATCTACTTGCTTTTGCAGATGTGGTGGAATTCTGCGTGTTGGAATCCTGACCGGTGTGGTATCTTTTAGAGATATTTCATGAGTCACAAGATGGGTGAGACCCATGTCTTGGTTGGTCTGCGAAAATGCTTCCTTGTTCTTCTTTAGCAAATCGATCACTAGTCCTTTCTGTTCTGATGTTAGCTCTTCTCCTAAATCGATCTCGTTTATCCAGCTGTACTCACTCTCTTCACTCTTCACTGTCCTAATTGCATCATCTGAACTGGCTTGACCTTTGCTGTTAATAGAGTAGGCCAGGCCTCCTGGCTTCAAGGGTTTGGCCACTCCAATCAGCGTAGATCTTGTCAGTCTGATATCGTCATTCTGTCGATTGATTATTTCCACTACTCCTGTTCCATCGTTCATGGTCACTAGAGTAGGAATCATCTCTAAGGAATTTCTCTTCGTAGTCACTTGGCCTCCAATGGTGTCAATGACCATTGGCGTTCCATAGTTAGCTTCTGATCCTTTAGTCATTCTAATTGGAATTCGAAGAGCGCTATTCGCTGGTATAGTCACGCTGTTATGGCTGTAATTCGGCAAACCCGTACGGGTAATTTTGTAAACTGAATTGGGATGCAGGTCCCTTCTTTTAATACAAGCATTCCTCTGGAAAGGCTGATGCTGTCGCAGAAGTTCATGAAGAACTCCATCCCGAGTATGTCGTCACACTCGTGATTGCACAGCAGGAACTCTGTCTCAATCTCTATCTCTCCGAATCGTATTTTCGTTCTGACTTCTCCTTCAATTCGCACACTTGATCCGTCAAACGTAGTCACTCTTCTAGTAGTCAACTCAATTTCATCACTTCTGAACATTTTTTCCAAGTACTCTTGCTTAGGAAATTATGTCCAGCTCCTGTGTCTAGCAGGAAGTAGACCTTTCGGTTTCTTAGCATTCCATTGACGACTGCTTCTCGTCCTTTTCTCTCCGTATCTTCTTCGAATTCTTTCTTCGAATGCTCATTCGGAATTACTGTACTTTGTACTTTATTATTCGGCCTACTGTGGCTGGCAGACGCATGACTAGGTGCAAGCGGCGTATGTACACGAGGTGCAAAATTTTTATTTGGTTTTCTGTGAAATTTATTGAATTCGGCATGCGTTCTGCTGTTACTATACTGTCTGGCATTACTTCGATACGCATTATTTACAAATTCAGAGGCCTGAATTCGCGATAATTGTTGCTAGAGGGACGTGGCCTCGCAAAGCGGCCCTCGCTACTCAGTTTCCCTGCTGCTTCTGGTAGTTCACCACTCGCTGACCGTTTGGCCTAGCGCTCTGGCAATTCCTCGCCATGTGGCCAAGCTTTCCGCAATTGTAGCAGGCTCGAGGTTGCTGCTGTTGCTGTGGCTGCCTGTTGAACTGAGGCTGACCGCGCCATACTGGCTGCTGCTGCTGCTGCTGCTGCGGTCCAGCGACCTGAGCGTACGTTTGATATTGATTCTGCGGATGATACTGCTGACGGCTAGCTCTCTTCTCTTCCATCAGCTCTTCAATCGCCTTCTTCTGTTGCTCTAGCTCTGCTCTCTGCTTCTTGATGATGTCCTCAAGCTTCTCCTGATCTGCCTTCTGCTCACTCTCGCCTTCGCCTTTGGCCATTCTCATGTTGACATTCTTGTGAGACATGTTCCACGCAGCCTCCATCCTTCTTAGCATTCTTCTAGCCTCTTGTAAATTGCCTGGCTGCGCAAAGATTAGCTTCTCACGGGTCTCTGACGGAATTCTGATTCCCTTGATGAATTGCTCAACAATTTCTTCTTCCCTCTGCTCAACAGTCATATTCGGAAATGCACGCGATGCCAGCTCGATCAAACAGTCTGCGAAAGTCTCTACAGGCTCATTTCTGCCTTGCATTCTTCCACGAAACTCCTCTCTGAATTCTGCGGAACTACCGATTCTTCCGAATCGCTCAATCAGTCGCTCTTTGAACTCTTCGTATTCAAGATCCTCGGGCAGATTTAGGCGCTGTACCGCTGCGAATGCAGTGGACAGGTCCAGATTAGCTAGCAATTCCTGCTTCCTATGTTCCTCATCTATCCCTTCTACTTCACAGCGCTGATCGAAGGCTGTTAGCCAGATCCGAATGTCTTGCGTAGGTGTGAATTTCTGAATCTTAACGTGTCTCATCGGCCCTATCTCTAGTCGGTTTCGCAATTCTTCTGCCAGCATGGCGATGGCGTCATTAGCCTGATTCTGATTCATCTTTTCTCTACGAAAAACTTTTCAAATTATTCTTCGGAATTCTTCTGAATCTAGTTTTGAGAGTTCGCGCCGTTTCTCTAATCCCACCGCTGCCACCAGCTGTGACAGGCCTTTTGGCTCTGTCTTTCTAAACTTCTAACTATTAGTGTTTATTAAATATCCTACGAGCTGCCACCAAAGTTGTTACAGGCCTTTCACCTCTTACTTTATTAATTTTAATCCCACCGATTTGCCAACTACAGTTATCCTGATTATACTTGCTTTTACTCCCTAACTATTTCTTAGAATTTCATTTAAATATTTCTGGGTAGCGTTCTTAGTAGCGTTTCTGGTAGCGTTCTTAGTAGCGTTTCTGGTAGCTTATGGCTTGCTTTCTGGTAGCGTTCTAGTAGCTTATGGCCTGAGCGGTCTAGTACTGGTATATGTATTAGTGTATAGTCCTAATCGGGCGTTCACCAAGACTAGAGGGTCACGGCGCCTCTCTTGGTATATCTCCAAGAATTAGTCCCAATTCCCTTCTCTTAGCAAATTTCTTAGAATCGTTTCACAGGTTTTGCAAATAAATAAGTCGCTATTTAGCTCAAAGACTTTGAAATGGTTTAGATTGAACTGCTTATTCTGTTCGCAATTATTTGCTCACGGGTAAAAGACAGTTGGAGTATATTTGTCGCAAAACCGCTCCTATATATAGTGATTTTCCCCACATACGATTAAAACAAAAAAATAATTCTCCAATTTATTTCGCGCATTAAAACAAACTATTATTTGGCGTTCGCGTAGATTCAGTTTCTAAGAAAGATTCGAATATACAGTTATTACATTGAAAGAACATTCGAGTATACTATGATAAAGGCATAGCACTAGTACATTACCATCAGTTTATTGAGAAATCATTGCTAATATTTATGCTATGCAAAAATGAAATAAATATGCAACAAGGTATTTATTTTGTGCTTAGCTACTTGCTTTATTAAGTTTATTTAGTGGATAAACATCTATAGGTCAAGCTACAATAAAAGCTAGGCCATGTGGCAATGGCTAGAGTTCCGGCACCGGAACCCATTTTCTAACAGCTACGGATCCGGCAGTGCCATTATAATATAGATGGAACATTATATTTTTCTTTCTACAGGTGGCTGATATTGAGATTTTGTTCTAGATTAAAATTTAAGACGATATGATAAGATTTAGGATGAGATGCTTCTAATATTCAGACTTCTTAAGATATGTTCATACATGCGCAACCTTGGAATCACCCGGCCGTTTCTATTGGCAACACACACATGTAAGTCGCTATTGGCTGAGAGCAGTCACGTGACTACTATTCTGTCCAATAGCGACTTACGTGTGTGTGTTGCCAATAGAAACGGCCGGGTGAATCCCTAGGTTGCGCCCAAGCATGGATATGTTCTTAGTAGTCTTTATATGCTTCTATATGGCACTGCTGGATCCCTAGCTGTTAGAAAATGGGTTCTGGTGCCGGAACTCTAGCCATTACCAGGCCATGTTGGTATGTGGCCATCTTGGTCATGTGCCATTTACTTCTTAGCCAAAAATACAACTTACCTGTGAAATAATTAGATAAATAGGAAAATACTAAAAGTCTAAAATAGGATGGCTTTTGGTGTATATATAGCTTGATTCTGACTAACCTTGTTCTGGACCAAGTATTAAGTTCTAGACTTCTAGCTTAGAATATCAATTGTAAATGAAGCAAAGCTAAAAAAATTATAATAATATAAATTTAGTGTAAACTTTGCTAAAATCGATCGCATACCTATATACCTAGATAGATAGATAGATACCGACAGACCATTTTTAGTATAGGGGCCTATGGATATAAATAATTTGTTACTACAATCAATAGTTATTAGCCTACCTAATATTAGTTAGGCATTAGGCCCTAACTTTAAAAATTTTGGGCTTAATGAATATACATTTACTGTTATTAATATAATAATAATTATTATTATTAGTCAACTCATTTTTATAGTATTAGGGTTTAGTTAATTATGATACGTCATATACTGTATAGACCCAATCGTGTATGAAACTGCGATTAAATTTTTTGCGTTTTTTTTGCGGATAGTGATCATTTAAAAAGTTATCGTTTTTAGATAGGAAGATAAACAAACTGTACTGTGATATTATGCAGTTCTGTCTGCATTTTTATAAATTGTATATATTAGTAGTGCAGATTTTTTTGTATACTTTTTGAAGTTTCTAAGCAAAAATATACTTACACTAAAATTATACAAGACACCAACACAACTTTCCATCGGAACTCACATTTTTGTTGGGCCAAGCAAAGGTTTAAGTTTTAACCTGTTCTTGTTTGGTTTAAACGCGATATGAAATTTAAGATATGAGATATTATAGTAAATTCGCAAACAGCACAAAACTATTTTGTTTGTTCCGTTAATGTCAGATACCACTAAGATAAACCCACCACAAAATTATTTCGCAATAAAAACATTCCATTGCCCATTGGTAAATGGCAAATGATCGTGATAGTAGATAGCATTTTTTTGGCTCCCCAACGGGGGGCGCTGATTGCTAGTCAAATATACTATGAACGATGCCTCCTACTCTTATTCATCTCGATAGTTTTTTGTATTTTGTTATTCATTATGGGCGTATGGCAGCTAGGCCCATAGCTGTTTATTTTATTTTTAGTAATTTCATGTTTTTTTGATTCAGCCTGCAGGAATCGCTTTTTTCTTCTTAAACCTAGTCTAGGGCCTAAAAAGGAGAGACACATAAGTTATGAATAGGAAATCATTAAGTATTCAACTTACTTAGAATGATATTTGCATGGATAATTAGCTATATTGCAAAACATTAAATAAAAACTTTTAGCAATAGAATGTTATTAAATTCTTCTTCACTTGTAACTAATATAATCAATTAAAATTAAATAAACTTTTTCATGAAATAGAACTTGATAATCATTAGTAATAAAAAATTACAATATTAGCTTTGAGCAAATTCTTTAAATATATATTAATACTTGTTATATTTTATATTTAATATGGTTATTAATGTTCTAAAATCTATTTTTTTAATAACGAGTTTTCAAGCTTTTTGTTTTGAGGCTTTTTATCTCCTTATCATTTGCTACTCTTAAAAAAATTAAACATTTATTGCTTTTTTCTATAACATTGTTATTATTTTATATTCCTTATACTTTTTTGATAATTAAGTAACCTCACTAAAACATTTGCTGACATGGCTTCAGGCTCTAGCCTTAAACAGGCTAAAATCAATCACAGAAATAGTCGCATCAATTCTAAAAGCCAGGCTCAAATAACAGCCGATCTTGTTATTGAAGATGACATCGACACTGAACTGTCTGTTGCAGCTCTTGGAGGCTCCAGATGGCAGCATCAGCAGCAGCTGGGACAAAAACAGCAGCAGCATCATATAACTTCGTCACATGGCAGAAAACCGACCGCCCCTGCAGGTAGCAGCAGACTTGGTGCAAGTGGCGATGCAATTCCAGCTTCCTTTGGCAGCAGAATCTCTAACAGGACAGAGACTGAGGTTCGAGCTTTGATCTGTGCTGGCGCCTCTGGTGCTGGCGCCTCTGGTGCTGGCGCCTCTGGTGCTGGCGCCTCTGGTGCTGGCGCCTCTGGTGCTGGCGCCTCTGGTGCTGGCGCCTCTGGTGCTGGCGCCTCTGGTGCTGGCGCCTCTGGTGCTGGCGCCTCTGGTGCTGGCGCCTCTGGTGCTGGCGCCTCTGGTGCTGGCGCCTCTGGTGCTGGCGCCTCTGGTGCTGGCGCCTCTGGTGCTGGCGCCTCTGGTGCTGGCGCCTCTGGTGCTGGCGCCTCTGGTGCTGGCGCCTCTGGTGCTGGCGCCTCTGGTGCTGGCGCCTCTGGTGCTGGTGCCCCATTCAAATAAAATGACACCCCAAACACCCAGTAAAACCCAGTAAACACCCTGCCACTCGAGCCACTCAGCCTTCTGATACCAAATACACTTACTTCCACTATTTCCGCCAACAGCTGGACTCTGTGCAATTTCCACCGGTTCGCCGTGGTCAAGCCGGGTCAAGCTTGCCCAAGACCACCAGCAGCCCAGCGACGACCTCGCCTTCGCCCTCCAATTCGGCATCGACTAAGTCAACACCGGAGCTTCTGCCGCCACTCGTCGCTGCTGATATTATTAGCGCAAACAAAAAAATCGACGCAGATTCATCGATTGCTACTAAAAGTACTAATACTACTGCTAATGATGACAATAAGCCAGCTAACGAAGCTCCAGTTGCCTTGAAGCAGCCGCCGGCCAAACTGTCCCTTGATCGGCCGTGGTGGAAATCTGTTAACAAGCAGCAGCAAAATCAGCTGCTGGAAGCTCTGCCGGCGCCGCCGAAGCCGCCGCAGGCGTCGCAGACCTTGAAACCGCAGCCGCCAGCGCCGGCAACAGTCGAAGCGTTGGAAACTGTCAAAGACGCTGCAGTAAATCTTGTTGCTCCTTCGTCAAAGCCTGCAACAACCGCCGCTGCCAAGCTTTGGATCCGAGAGCCGATCACCGAGAAGCAAATTGAAGTGAGGCGCTTTGAGATTGCATCGTTTTTCATGTTTCATATTTTCAAAGTTTTATATGGGCTGATAGAAAATGCTATCGCAGACACTGCTCATTGATTGGGAGTGACAATTGGCTGTGAGTGACAATAGAATGAGAATGACAGCTGACTGAGGAGTTTGACTAAGGGTGACATTTGACTGAGAGTGACAGTTGACTGAGAGTGACATTTTACTGAGAGTGACATTTGACTGAGAGTGACAGTTGACTGAGAGTGACAGTTGACTGAGAGTGACATTTTACTGAGAGTGACATTTGACTGAGAGTGACAGTTGACTGAGAGTGACATTTGACTGAGAGTGACATTTGACTGAGAGTGACATTTTACTGAGAGTGACATTTGACTGAGAGTGACAGTTGACTGAGAGTGACATTTGACTGAGAGTGACATTTGACTGAGAGTGACAGTTGACTGAGAGTGACAGTTGACTGAGAGTGACAATTGACTTAAGATCCATATAAACATCTATCCAAGAAATAGAACTTAGAGCCTAAAAATGTTGATATTTTTATTTATTGTTAAATTTCTGACGCGCAAAAGTCATAGAGCTAAGGTTCATATAACTATGTTGCTAATGGTAAAATTGAAGAATTTTGCAAGCCTTATTATTTTGATTGTGTAATTTAAAAATATTGCAGTCCCTACGCGTAGCTCTGTTTGGCAGCGGGGACAGCCGCTTTAGTCCGGACTGGGCTAGCCAAGGCTTCCACTTTGGCTTCGATCTGATGCCTTACCTGCTGACATCGTCCAAGGTGAGTCCAGGAACGAGCTTAGCTTATCTAGCTTATTAGCATTTGAGCTCGTCATAACTAAATCGGTATAAAGTTCTAAAGTTTGTTACTCAAGAAAATTCCTAACTGACACGACGATATGTTTCGAAAATTGGTCTATAGTGCCTTTTTGTGAGAGGCGAGAATTAATTATAATTGTTTATTAAATTTCGAGGACCCAGCATGCTTAAAGTCGAGAATCAGATTTCGGACGACAGGATTCGAACCCGGGCATTATAATTCACCAGACCTATACGCTTGACCACTCGGCTACGCCTCCTCCATAACTTAGTCATTGTGTTTTTGTTATATAATAAATTCTAACCGCTCTGTGGTTTGAACCCGGGCCCTTCTAACTGACAGAGCGATTCGCTTAACCACTCGGCCAAAACTCTCCAACAACTTGCCGTAGAATTTTGCTGTAATTAACACTACTGCAGCAGGAGCCCCGGTCTGCTCTGTGCGCCGTTCAAGCTGAGCTGCTCCGACAGTTGCTGTTCACCGAGGCTTCCGCAAACCCGACGAACCCGGCCTCTAAAATCGGCGGCAACAATTTAGAGCCGACAATTCGATTGAAACGACTGGCCGGACCGGCGCAAAGAAGCGCCGCGTTGGCTCGCGCTTTTTCCAGCATTGTGGCTCGGTGCGGCGACAGTGTGAAACTTGTCTTGTGAGTTAAAATTGAAACAACAAGCGCTCAATTTCATAATTCAATAGCCGATTTTGTCAACTCCCGTTATTAATTTTTAGACCAAATTCCAAAGGCATTTTCTATATAGATAGTTTGAGCTACGTAAAGGATGGCTTATCCGAAAAGGTTAGTGCGTCAAAAATGACATTATATACTTTTCGAATTTATATTTATGGACATCGGCTAGCGTTTAGTTAAGCACGGTTTATGAAAGTGTAATTAAGACAGTAAGTGGCATGGTAATTAAGGACATATCAGATAGGTGGCAGGGTAATTAGGGACATGGGTGGCGGGGTAATTAAGGACTTGGGTGGCAGGGTAATTAGGGACATGGGTGGCATGGTAATTAGGGACATGGGTGGCGGGGTAATTAAGGACTTGGGTGGCAGGGTAATTAGGGACATGGGTGGCGGGGTAATTAAGGACAGGGTCACAGCTGGTAGCAGTGCTAGATAAACTCCCAATCTACAACGATTTCAGCTGGACGTGTACACCTCTCAGCCAGGCTGCAATGTTGTTCAATTTCTGCTCGAAAATATTCGCTGTTTTGAAAGTCAGCGCACTCCATCACTGGTCTTGCTCATCTACTCGTGCCTGCTCAGCCTCGGCGTGGACAGGTGCGTGATCGGTGATTCAGATCCACTTGCTTCACAGGTTCAACCCGTAGCTTCACTGGTTCCACTCGTAGCTTCACTGGTTCAACCCGTAGCTTCACAGGTTCAACCCGTAGCTTCACTGGTTCAACCCGTAGCTTCACTGGTTCCACTCGTAGCTTCACTGGTTCCACTCGTAGCTTCACTGGTTCAACCCGTAGCTTCACAGGTTCAACCCGTAGCTTCACTGGTTCAACCCGTAGCTTCACTGGTTCAACCCGTAGCTTCACTGGTTCAACCCGTAGCTTCACAGGTTCAACCCGTAGCTTCACTGGTTCAACCCGTAGCTTCACTGGTTCAACCCGTAGCTTCACAGGTTCAACCCGTAGCTTCACTGGTTCAACCCGTAGCTTCACTGGTTCAACCCGTAGCTTCACTGGTTCAACCCGTAGCTTCACTGGTTCAACCCGTAGCTTCACTGGTTCAACCCGTAGCTTCACTGGTTCAACCCGTAGCTTCACTGGTTCAACCCGTAGCTTCACTGGTTCAACCCGTAGCTTCACTGGTTCAACCCGTAGCTTCACTGGTTCAACCCGTAGCTTCACTGGTTCCACTCTTAGCTTCACTGGTTCCACTCTTAGCTTCACTGGTTCAACCCGTAGCTTTACTGGTTCCACTCGTAGCTTTACTGGTTCCACTCGTAGCTTCACTGGTTCCACTCTTAGCTTCACTGGTTCCACTCTTAGCTTCACTCGTTCCACACGTAG
>NIVC01003968.1:0-47500 GCA_002269645.1 Macrostomum lignano | reverse complement strand
GGCTGACTGCACCCTGGAAGAGTTCCTCCGCTCGGACTGCGGACTCATACTCAAACGTGGCACTGAGGCCTCTACAATTGGTCAAGCCAAAAATAGCGACGAGGTCGACGAGAATACCCCACTGGCTGTCAAAGGTTTCACGCCGGGCGTCGGGCATCTGGACAGTCGGCGTGTTCGCATCGACGATTGTCTGGTGGGGGTCAACGGAATTCCGGTGCGGCTTGGCGACGCGCTCAATCCGGCTGATCAGTACGTGCGCAGGCCGGCTGAGGAGCGCCAGTCCAGGCATCAGGTAAGGCTAGATGATGCGTGCTAGATGTATACGAGGCGTGCTAGATGCGTATGAGGCTTGCTCTAGAGAGATATGAGGCGTGCAAGATGCATATGAAAAGTGCTAGATACGTATGAAGCTTGCTCTAGAGGGATATGAGACGTGCAAGATGCATATGAGGTGTGCTAGTCGTGCTAGATTTATACGGGGCGTTCTAGATGTATCAATATAAGTGACGTGCTAGATGGATAGAATAAGATAGAAGGCATTTAATTTATCTAACTCGGGAGCCTGCAGTTTATGAAGGAGTCCTCCAACCCAGATCTTCTGTCCCGATCTCCTTGACACCCATCAGCAGCAGCAGCCCAGCAGAAGCGCCTGTCTCGTCACTTTGAGCTTCAACCGTCGCCAACAACAGTCTGCGCAGGATTTGCCGGCCTCCCAAATGCCGCCGCCGCCGCCAGTCTATGATCTTGAGAGCAACTGCGCCATCCTTGTCGGCAGCGGAGGCGGCGGCGGCGGCGGCGGCGGTCAGAGTGGAGCTGCCAGTCCCATCGCCGACACCCACGGCCTGCTGTTGCTGCGAACCGATGTCCGATCCTCAGACATGGCCGACGGTTCCTCTGGCGTTAACGGGGACTTCGCCGACGTTCTGTTCGCGTTTCCGCCCAGACGGCAAAGTCGGCTGTGCGGCCTGCGCGGCTTCCTGATGGCCGCCTGGTCGGTCTGGCCGGACCTGCTCCCGGGCCGGGCGAAGTCCTCAGCGAACGGCGCGGCCGCCGAGGAGGCCAAGTCGGCTGTGCTGGCGAATTCCCGTGCAGGTAAGTCTGTGCGTCATTTGTCTGCCTGTTTTTTCAGTGAGTTCATGCTTGATTCAAACTCTTCTGTTGTGCCTAGGGCTCACGATACGTTTGAAGCAGAGAGTAGAGGGTGAAGCAGAGGGTAGAGGGTGAAGCAGAGGGTAGAGGGTGAAGCAGAGGGTAGAGGGTGAAGCAGAGGGTAGAGGGTGAAGCAGAGGGTAGAGGGTGAAGCAAAAGGGTAGAGGGTGAAGCAGAGGGTAGAGGGGAAACAGAGGGTAGAGGGTGAAGCAGAGGGTAGAGGGTAAAGCAGAGGGTAGAGGGGGAAACAGAGGGTAGAGGGTGAAGCAGAGGGTAGAGGGTGAAGCAGAGGGTAGAGGGTGAAGCAGGGGTAGAGGGTGAAGCAGAGGGTAGAGGGTGAAGCAGGGGGTAGAGGGTGAAGCAGAAGGGTAGAGGGTGAAGCAGAGGGTAGAGGGTGAAGCAGAGGGTAGATGGTGAAGCAGAGGGTAGATGGTAAAGCAGAGGGTAGATGGTGAAGCAGAGGGTAGATGGTAAAGCAGAGGGTAGATGGTGAAGCAGAGGGTAGATAGTAAAGCAGAGGGTAGATGGTGAAGCAGAGGGTAGATGGTAAAGCAGAGGGTAGATGGTGAAGCAGAGGGTAGATGGTAAAGCAGAGGGTAGATGGTGAAGCAGAGGGTAGATGGTAAAGCAGAGGGTAGATGGTAAAGCAGAGGGTAGATGGTGAAGCAGAGGGTAGATGGTAAAGCAGAGGGTAGATGGTGAAGCAGAGGGTATATGGTGAAGCAGAGGGTAGATGGTAAAGCAGAGGGTAGAGGGTGAAGCAGAGGGTAGAGGGTGAAGCAGAGGGTAGAGGGTGAAGCAGAGGGTAGAGGGTCAAGCAGAGGGTAGAGGGTAAAACAGAGGGTAGAGGGTAAAACAGAGGGCAGAGGGTAAAACAGAGGGCAGAGGGTGAAAGTAGAAAATAGAGTGTGAAGCAGATAATAAAGGCAGAAACATAGAGCTAACAGTCCTTATTTAATGATTCCTCACTGATAATTAACTCTTCTATCTCTCTGAGCTAATTATTATTTTTGGTCATTTCGTCAAGGAAAACGTTAAAAAGAAAAACGGAGATTATCTAGATTGAAAATCCAGTCAGTCTGACAACATCTCGAGAAGAGAAATTGAGAAGCCAGTGATTCGGGACTGCATATTAGTAAAAAAACAGACAGCCTAGAGAAGCCCCAGACACACTGATTGATAGTTGCTATAGCGGTGGCTTTCAAGAATCAGTGAGTGGGTGGATGGAAACCGTGGCACAAAATTAGAGGGAGATTAGCACGACGCAGGCAGTTCAGGCTTGTTGATTTTAATCCCAAATCCTCGTGTTTGGGCAGGTGCAATTATTTATTAAAAGAAACGTCTTCATTAAATCTAGCGTTTTTTGGTAATTTGCAATCCAAAATTCTTAGAAACATTTTGCGGCCTGAGGCCAGTAATCCGATTCTTTATCGGACACCGACACTTTGGTACTTTAAGTTAGGGGCTTTTTAATTTCGAAGGAATTCTGGACTAATCGCTAAGGTGTTTCATTAATTTTATCTCTTTGTTGAGCTCCATTAGCCTGGATTCTGGACTTGAAATCTCGCCTCATCTGCCTTTAGTGACTTCCGCCCATGTGCTTTTCTCAAGATAGTTAATGAAGTCTCGTTTATCTTCCTCCTATTTTGGGTTCATCAATCTTGAATATGGCTTAGCGCCGATCTAAGTTGGCGAGTTAACACTATTCATTAACACACTGTATAATATAGATATTACGATGACAGAAACTCTTACAATGTGACATCTTCTCTGACAATTCGCGTTCCTATATATAACTACAAACACAAGGAATGCCATTGGGTAACTGTATTTGTAATCCATAAAGTGTTTTAATTAATACTAAGTCTTGTTTATGTCTTTAACAAATTTACTTTGTATTGGCATTGCGCTCGGGGGGAAGTCGTACTTACCGTCTTATTCCCTTTAAATTTATTATTTTCAAATACGAGCCAATCATCCATTGGCCGTTTCATTTCCTCTCTAATCTAACTGACCAATCTCAACCAATCAGAATCATTTATCGACCGTCTCATTTCCTCTCTTACCCCAGACAAATCTGAACCAATCAGAATCATCCATCGACCGTCTCATCTCCTCTCTTACCCAACTGACCAATCTGAACCAATCAGAATCTACAAATAACAATCAACATAGACAAACCGGCATAATCGATATTCAAACCTTGCTCAACTGCACAGAACGCTAACTTTCGAAGATCCGGACGGCCAGGAGGTGACAGCGGCAATGCGGCCGTGCCAACTGTCCAATGCTCGCCTCGTGTGCGTTCTGGCCGCGCCGACAGCCTGGCTCAACGGTTCCGGAGCCGATACCGTGCAACTGGCGGGCCACCTGCTGGACCTTTTCCTTTTGCTGGGCTGGCCGAGAGGAAATCCGGTGCAGACAAGCAGTCAGGAGGAGGCTAATGAGGACACCGCCGGTTACAATGAGCCGCTGTGCCAGCTATTGCAGGTAAACTGATGTATGTTTAACGTGAGCTGTCCATTTTTTGAGGGTTGAGCTGATGTAAAAAGACTTTGGCTTGGAGGTCCAGCTCAGCCTATGGATAAAGGTGACGCGCGCAGACTTTGGCTTGGACGTGAGGTGTCCAGCTCAGCATTTGGTCACGAGGGTAGCGTACTCAGACGAACTAGAATTTTTTTATACATTTTCCTTTCGTCAATTCAATCCTGCAGTGCCTCTCTAAAGTGAAAAAAATACAAAACGGTCATACGACATGTTTCTCGTTTATCTTCGTCAGTCTGGCGGACTTTGGGTCCGTCTCTCAAACCAAATTGCCCATAACTGTAACGTGGCATAACTGTTTACTAACTAGCTGCTAAACTAGCTCGTAACCAACGCGTCCGTTGCCTGACATTTTATGTATCTTGCGTTCTTAGTAGTTAAAGCGCGCGTCCTCAAATTCCCTCAGCTTCTGCGAGCAATTCAAAAAAACATTGTGATTAACACGACTGCATAAAAATCCAAGATCGTGTCAATTATTAGGGTGCCAGATTTCCTGGATACCAATTAAAACATTGTGATAAAAATTATCATTTTTGATACTTTGTTCTTTTCGTATTTCTTCATCTATTTGTGATCATGCCTTCGTAGAAATTGTTAAGTCTTACGTCCTCTTATAGTCCAGTGGTTCAGTGCTGACTCCCCAACGCTCCACTCCAGGTGCTTTTCACCGCCATCTCGGAGCGCCGCCTACCGCCGAGCCTTCGCCGCCTGGCTTGGCCAGCCCGGCGTCAGACCTCCGGCCAGGCCAGGGACGCCGATCGTCTACTGGCCGACTTCGTGTCCGGTAGCAGTCCCGGCTGTCCGGACTTCACCGGACACGCCTGCATACTGGGCGGAAGTCTCGCCGACTCCGGCAGCCGAGTAGCCTCAGTTGGCTGTCTGTCGCACGGCAGGCAGCACCGCAGGCTGGGCCACGCCTGCTGGCTGTTCGAGCTGCTGCACCGACACTTCACCGTCTACCCAGCCGGCCGACGGCGTCTGCGAGTTGTCTGGCTACCGGTGCATCTCGACGCCTTCCCGGACGAGGAGGCGGCGAGTCACCTGCGCAGCCGGCCTGTACACCTTCTCTCCGTAGCCAATGGCAACCTGAGCGTCTGTCTGCTGTACGCCGGGCTAACTAACCTGACTGGATTGCCACAGACTCTGCTAGAAGCTGCCGAGTCATTTCTATTGGACTGTTTGCCAGCCCGTCTGCCGCATCTGTTTCACTGGCGTAAGAAAATCAATCTTCTTTTTTCTACGAGTATCTATTTGCGTTTGTTGGTTTTGTTGTGTCTTGGTAAAAAGCAATTCCAATGCCTAATTGACATTTTCACCAATGTAGAATTTGAGTAATCTGTAAACATGTAGTTTGCAGACTTCTGCAACTTCTGCGACTCAGAGAGACTCAGCAGTGTAAATGGTAGAGTAGAGCCAGGATGCCAAATTTCACTGCGATTCTGACGCTTACTTTCTATTCTATTCTTCATTAACCATCTTCAGTCTATCAGAATAGACTACCGCGTTATCATTCTCCTATCTCTACAGGTTTTTATCTGGTCAGTCAGTAGTCTTACCAGTCTCAGCCAATTAAAAGTCATTTAGTCGTCTGGCTACTGTACATTTATCTAGATAACTCTTACCCGTCTGACTGTACGCAGCCAATCACAATCGTTCCTTCCTCCTTATCTTTTCTTACCCGCCTAATGACAGTCAGCCAACCACAGTCAGTTCTCCATTACTATTAAATCACAAACGTACGAGCATATAGTTAGTTTAATTAAGTTAACTGAATTAAATCCTGCATCGACACAGCCGCAGGCAGTCAGCAAGCGTCAGCCAATGGCGCATCGGCAGCGATAGAGATTGCCCTGGCCGACCCAGCCGACTATCTGACAGTTGTGAACGCCAAGTCTGGCAGCGGCGGCGGCATCTTATCGTGGTTTCGCAGCCGTAGCGGCAGCTTGAAAAGATCAAAGGCAGGCGGCGGATCAAAGGCAGGCGGCGGATCGAAGGCAGGCGGCGGCTCAAAGGCGGGCGGCGGATCAAGAGCCGGCTCGTTGGGCCGAGCTGCTTCGTTGACTTCCCTGAACAATGCGGCTGGGGGTACCATCGACGGTGGCAGCGCTGGCGACCTGTCAGGCGGCTCCGGCCAGCAGCAGGCGGCTGCTCAGTGGCTTCAACAGGCGGGCGGAGCCGGCGTGTTTGCCTACCTGCTGCTGGACTGGCCGGCTGGAGTCTGCCACGCGTCCAGGCCGCTCTGCCTCAGGGCCGACTGGCGGGACCCGTAGCTGCCGAATTCCTTCGCCTAGTTGGCCTGCACCTCCGGCCGCAGCTGCTGGCACTTGCGGCTAGCTGTGGTGGCAGCGGCGGTGGCAACAGCGTCGAAGCAATGTCGGTAGTCGAATTCGACGTTGACACGTCTGACCTTGGTGGCGGCGGTGGCGGTGGCGAAAGCGGCGCCCCTAAACGGTTGTCGTTGACGTTGCAAGGTAGGAAGACGTCGCAATGGGAGATGTACTTTTGCCTGAGCGAACCGGCGCCCAATTTTGGCGACCTGTGCCAGGAGCTGCGAGACCTGCTGGCCAGGTGACCTCATTAAATATAATTAGATTATTACTTTCAGTTTTACTGCATTTTAAAGACCGGTAGATATAAAATGTAAAACTGGATCACTTTCTTTCTAGAAAAAAAACGTTTTCCAACAGCCATGTACTTTTCAGCTTTCTTTCAGTAAATCTCTGTTGTGTAGACTGTTAGCAATTGATGCTCTCTGTTGTTTCTTGATTCTTGCATTCTTTGAATCACGGTCAGGTTATATGAACAAGAATGTCATATCGAGAGCTGTAAAGTCCTTATCTCAGACAAATTCTTATTTCACGAGAGCATATAAATGCACTAGCGATTCTGACTACAACTTTGCTTGTAAAATATAAGAATCACTGGAACAGACAGTCGTATCTTAGTGATGTACTCGTAGTATTAATGATCACTGGTTTTACTGGGTATATAAGAATACTCTTTGTGTACTATTGTAGTTTTTTAAACTGCGTCTCTATGCCATTATTTACTTATTACTTTCTGTTTATTGTTAGCTAAATAAATTCGTCCTATTCTGTGAAAAAGTGCTGGAACGCAACATAAACAAAAATGCGTTAAATACCAATAAAGGTTTTAATTTTTTCTTACTTCCGATTATATAAACAGTGAATTTTAAACTTTTATAAACTGATTCGAAGTGTGACCCTTCAACGGGTCCACCCCAACTGCCAGCCGGAAAACTGCCAGCCGACAACTGCCAGCCGGAAAACTGCCAGTCGACAATTGCCAGCCGACAATTGCTAGCCGAGAAAACTGCCAGCCGGAAAACTGCCAGCCGACAACTGCCAGTCGACAATTGCCAGTCGACAATTGCCAGCCGAGAAAACTGCCAGCCGGAAAACTGCCTGCCGACAACTGCCAGCCGAGAAAACTTCCAGCCGGAAAACTGCCAGCCAACAACTGCCAGCCGACAATTGCCAGCCGAGAAAACTGCCAGCCGGAAAACTGCCAGTCGACAATTGCCAGCCGACAATTGCCAGCCGAGAAAACTTCCAGCCGGAAAACTGCCAGCCAACAACTGCCAGCCGACAATTGCCAGCCGAGAAAACTGCCAGCCGGAAAACTGCCTGCCGACAACTGCCAGCCGAGAAATCTGCCAGCCAACAACTGCCAGCCGACAAGTTCTAGCTAATTGAATCTACTGTAGCCTACTTATTAGCTAAGTAAAAAGCACGAAACTGTTTGGCTAGCAAAAGGCTTGTGGGGTAGCCTTAAATGTCGCCCTTCCCTTTCCTAATTTTTTCAGATTTCCATTAGAAGTACATGTATATATGTGAAGGAGAAGGCATTCAAATTTCGAATTTATGTAGCCTTTGCTCTTTCTTTGAAAGCTTTATTTAAGTAAAGTAATTTAATAGACTTATCTAGGATTGCGTCATATAGCAATCGCAAATTAAATAATAATGTAATCAATACAGAAATATTTACAATAGGCATTACAGAATGCCTTCTCCTTCACATATATACTTCTAATGGAAATCTGAAAAAATTAGGAAAGGGAAGGGCGACATGTAAGGCTACCCCACAAGCCTTTTGCTAGCCAAACAGTTTCGTGCTTTTTACTTAGCTAATAAGTAGGCTACAGTAGATTCAATTAGCTAGTACTTGTCGGCTGGCAGTTGTTGGCTGGCAGATTTCTCGCTGGCAGTTGTCGGCTGGCAGTTTTCCGGCTGGAAGTTTTCTCGGCTGGCAATTGTCGACTGGCAATTGTCGACTGGCAGTTGTCGGCTGGCAGTTGTCGGCTGGCAGTTGTCGACTGGCAGTTGTCGGCTGGCAGTTTTCCGGCTGGCAGTTGTCGGCTGGCAGTTGGGGTGCTCCGTGTTCAACGCCAAAGGCTGGTTCGAATTCACAACGCCAGCAAAAAATCCCACAAAATCTCATCACTAGTTAGAAAAACTGGACAAAATCGATGGCAATGTTGGCAAGCTTTGGAATTTAGGAGAGTAGTGTGGGTTTAAGATCCAGACTGATTAATCATTTTTATCACGTAGCCTAATTTTCCTATCTTAGAGCAAACACAATATACTAGAGTAATAACAGCTAAAGTCAGTGAATGGAGACATAGGTGATTTAAGGCAATAAAAGTGTCAACTCATTTAATTAATTAAATGATTTAATGATTTAATTAAATAAACGATTAATCCAGACTGATTAATCATTTTTATCACGTAGCCTAATTTTCCTATCTTAAAGCAAACACAATATACTAGAGTAATAACAGCTAAAGTCAGTGAATGGAGACATAGGTGATTTAAGGCAATAAAAGTGACAACTCATTTTAATTTGGGTCCATACCTATGGCACTACAGCTAAAGCCATAAAATGTGGGGTTTCTCTAGCGTGGGGGGTTATGTAGATGAGTTGTTGCCCAACGCAAAAATCGATAATATTCACTTCACCCCCTCCTCACGCGCAAGCGTCGATGCCAATTAGCTCGTAAACACTTACGAGGGTTTAGCGAAAACTTGTACGGGGTAAAGCCAAGCAAAAATCGATAACACGCTCACCCACCCCACTCCACTTAGGGGCTGGATGAAATGTTAGAAAGCTTAGAATGTTAAGCGAGTCTTAACGGTTAGAGCCTGAATCATTCAACTTCCAACTAAAAAATCGATAAGATATTCACCCATTTTAGAAAGGGATTTAGAGAACCATGCATTTGTTTTAACGAATATCACTCAGCAACAGTCAAAAGTTCCACTCTCCAAGCGAGATGAAAATTTTCTTACTTATTGTGACAACTTCTCACTCATCACAATTCAACCCTGAAGTTACGAAACTAAGCAGCCGCGAGGAAAGGAAAGTTGATCGAATCTAACGTCAGTCGCACATAATCATAAGTTTATTTTTTATGCAATACAAGCTGTTGAAACCCGCGGATTTTGAACCCGGGGAATTCCAATCCCCGGAACTATTTTTGCATGTATTCTGAAATCTAAGGCCATACACAAACAAAAACTTGTTAATAGTTAGTAGGATAGAGGTAGACATAAAATGGAGCACATTCGTGTAAAATTAGGGTTTGAGACATTGTTGGCTGGGGTACTGCGCAGAATGTCAGGCAATGTCTGTCTGACTCTAAAACATATATTGCTAAACTCTGGTCTCTCCCTGACTCTCCCTACGTCCCTTGGATCCTTTAAAATTTCTATCGTCTCTTTGTTTCCTCTCATCTCTCTCGTCCCTCGTCTCTCCTCTCTCCTCTCTCCCCTCTTCTCTCGTATCTTCCCTCATCTCTCTTCTCTTTCATCTCTCTTATCTCATCTCTTGTCTCTTCTTTTCTCTCTCCTCTCCTTTCTCCTCTCTACTTTTTCGTTTTCTCTCTCCTCTCCTCTCTCCTCTCTCGCCCTCTCCTCTCTCCTCTCACCCCCACTTCTCTCTCATCTTCCTTCTCCTTTCTATTCTTTTCTCTCTTCTCCTAACTCTCTCCACTACTCTCTCATCTGTCCCTCTTCTCTCTTCCCTCACCTCTTTTCTCTCTCGTCTTTGCTCTCTCATCTTTCCTTTCTCTTCTTTTATCTTTTCTCTCTTATCTCTTCTCATTTCTCTCTGCTCCCCCCCCTCTCTCTCTCTCTCTCTCTCTCTCTCTCTCTCTCTCTCTCTCTCTCTCTCTCTCTCTCTCTCTCTTCTCTGTCTTTCTCTCTTATCTCTCCTCCTCTCTCTACTCTCTCCCCTCTCCATTCTCCTCTTTCCTCTCCTCTCTCCTCTCGTCTCTGTAACCTCTCCTCTGTTCTCTCTACTCTCCCATCTTTTATCTGTTCACTCTCATCTCTGCTCTCTCATCCCCCTCTTTAATCTGGCATCTCTGTCTTATATGTTCTCTCACCTCTCTCCTCTGTACTCTTTTCTTTCCCCTCTTTTGACTCCTCACTTTCCTTTCTCCTTTCTTCTTTTCTCTTCTCTTCCCTTTTCTATACTCTGTCTCCCTCTCTTCTCTCACTCCACTCTCCTCTCTCCGTTATCTCTCATCTCTCCTTCCACCTCTCTCATCTCTACAACCTTAGAGATGTAGAGATGTATCTTTATCTCTTCTCTCTTCCCTTTACTCTCTCATCCCTTCTTTCACCTGTTTCCTTTCTGCTCTCCTCTCTGCTGTCTCCTCTCATCTGCAGCTCTCTGCTCTCTCATCTCTACTCTCTCCTTTTGCTTTTCCTCTCTCCCCTCTTCTCCCCTCTCTCTCATCGTCCTCACCCCCTCATCTCTCCTATTATCTTTTATCTTTTCTTTTATCCCCTCTATCGCCTCTCCTCTCTTCGAATCGTCTATTCCTTCTTCTTTCCACTTTCATCTGCCCCTCAGCTATGAGCTGGATTCTTTATCTGGCCTTTGAGGTAAAAGTCTGTCTATCCCTGCTTGGAAAGCCAGTTTGTGGGACGTAGTACTCTCATGGTTGTTCTCACGCTTTGATCACGTCATCTTTCTTGCCAATTTGCAGCCCTGAAAGGAATTTGTGTATCTTCAGCTCCACTGCAGTCTGCATCAGTCTAACAACCAAGGAAATACGCATCTCTTAGGAGGCCATTTAATATTTACACAGTACCTATAAAAGAAACCTAAAATTTCCATGGTGTGCCTAATTTAGTAGGGTTGTATTGCATTGCATCGCCTTATCATAAATCTTTCGCTTTTACAAACCATGCTGGATTCCCTCGATTTGCCATCCACTGTTAAACTGCTGCAGAGTTTGCCAATACAAAGGACAGTGGTTAGAATTTCTCACTAAACTGTCATGGCTAAACGTAGCCTCTCCACGCTCGGGGGTACAGAGAAGGCTATTAAAAAGTTATTCCAAAACACTGTACATTTGCTATGTACATTCAGTCCTATCGCCTGACCCTTCGTCTCGCTCTGGGGGGAATGAGTGAGTGAGTGGCACAAACAACAGAAAAAGCAGACAAACTTCACATGCTTACAGTTTCTTTTTCGGTTGAGTTACAGAGTTGAAACTTTACATTTAGATAGAGAATGAGTCAATGAAGAATTGTGTCAAGCTTGAAGTCAATCGCTTTACGTGGAGCAAACTTATGGCAGCTGAAAGTTAGTCAATTTTGAAACCCTTTTACACATCTGGGCCCAGATCGGGAAAGAGAGGCAGGCGGGCGGAGGTTGGGGTGGTTGCTACGCTGAAAAAAACAGCCTAACTTTAAAAGCGCACAGCACCGCTCAGGATTAACTTTGATACTCGAAATTTTACACGATTGTGCCAAAATAGTTAAAGATAATCTGTGTCAAATTTGAAGAGAATCGGTAGAAGTGGAGCGGCGCTATGGAGGAGTTAGTGAAAAAATCGCGCATTTTGAGCAGTTTTTTGCACTTTTAGGTAGGAAGACTCAAATTTAGGAAATTAAAAGATAGCCTAAGACATTCTCCGTAGTGAGTTTAGGGTGGGTGTAAAATTTGGTGTTAGTTGGTTGAGTGGTTTGGGAGTCCATAGCGATCAAAATTGTCCACAGACACACAGACAGACAGACAGACAGACACACAGACAGAGTTTTGATTTTTATAGTTAGAGATAAGCAGTTAGAATCGCGATACTTACTAACGCGTGTGGGATCCCTTCGCACGCAGAAGTGCGGCGCCGGCGACTCTGCGCGGCATCCCCAGGATGAGGCGGTGCAGAAAGTCCTGGAGAAGCTGCTGCCAAGCGGTTTCAATGGCATGACGCAGCTCCGCAACATTCTGTGGTGGATTCTCTTTTCGAATGCTGCGTTTTGGAAAGTCTCACGAGACATGCTCGATGGGATTCATGTCTGGGGACCGGGAAGGCCAGCGCAGAGTGCTCAGCTGTAGCTGTTCTTTTAGTTGACTAACAGCATCGGCTCGGTGTGGTGGTGCGTTATTGTTATCCTGGTCAATTCAAGTGGCAATAAGACTCGCGCGTGCCGTAAGTTGCGTCACTCGAAAAGTGAGAAAATTCATCTCGCTTAGAGGGTGGAACTTTTGACTGTTGCTGAGTATAAATATTTATGTATATTATAGAGCAATGATAGACTACCGAAACAAATTGTCTCTACCCCAAGAACAGTTGCCTGAAATCTTGTTTAACAGCAGTAATACTTTTGAAAAAGATAAAAAAGCTATCACGCGACTTTGTTGAGCGGTCTGCACTCAAGTATGAGTAGTTTTTAGCTCTAATGGTTGTAGAAGAAAGGTCATCACATTTCCTGTTTTTATTCGAATGCGCTTCTAAAGAAATGAAGAGGAAAAATCGGAAACATACTGATGAATTATTGCTTGACCAGAATAGATGCTTTCTTTCTTTAATCCGTATTCAGCATGGGAATAAATCCCCAAGGATACAGCTGATTCCGCTAGGAATTCCCGGATCAGCTCAGCTCCGATCCGGAAAGTTCAAAACAGATATTTTTTCTTGCTGTCTCGAGGATCAGATATTTTGTTATTTTCACCCAGGTAATCAGTGCTCTACAGATTGCATGGGAAACTGGGAAGCATATTGACTCGGTGATTTGACTTTTAAATCGGATTTTCGAAGCAGAGATGTTACTCAGAGATGTAGCAGACAATCATAGTTCCTAGTCCAGGTAGTTGAAAAACAATTTTTATCAGACAGCAGCGAAGCATGCTAGATTAAGTTGCTTTTATTGAGATACATGGTTAGGAATTACTTTTTTGAGGCTGCTGCTTAACACCTAAGCGAAAGGTAGACTATAGACACTGTATGAAAACATGTTTTAGTGCAGTTACATCTCTAACACGCACGAATACGGGCTTCGAGTCCAAAAAGTATACGTGATATAGTTTCAATATTCAAGTCATTTATTGGACTTTATTTACAGTTCCTCACAGTTAGTGGAATCTGAATGACTATTTTTACACAGATTTTCTGTCTCAAAAGATGGGGATTACATGTAGGAGGTGCACGGGTCGGGTCTAGTTATATTCATTGGTCTGTGGGCACGATACACGCGCTGACTCGCTGCCGACAGCATCGGAGAGATGACGGAATGTTCGAGAGACTAGCTGAGGATGTCCGACAGTTGAAGTTTGCTGTCAAGGCTTGATCAACGAAACTTGAGAAATTCCGTACAGGGTGTCACCTGGTGCCACCTGCTGAAGGTCCAGAAGCTCCGCCTGGGTGAAGGCCAGTACGTGACCAACGAAGTCAGAGCTAATGTAAACAGATGTGCTCAACGTGGCTGATGAAATTCAGAAGCTTAGCAAGGCCGCACTGAGGCGCAGTGCTGTTTTGGCGCTCCGGGGTACACTGAATTGTTGAATATCTCGACGGTCCAGAGGGCTGGCAACCATACGCACCTTCTCAAGGGTTTGAGAAGGTGCGTAACAGACAGTTGTTCTGCCTTCTTGAATTTCGTGTGCCTGCGTTGCTAGTGCAGCAGAAAAAATCAGGGAGAATTCCGTGTATCTTCTGTGGTTCCAATCAAATCAGGAGCAAAATCGTCAAAGAAAAAAATGACTGTAGACCAAATTAAGTGGCAGAGGTCAGAAACTACAAGCGCGAAATCATCTACAGGACAGTGCAATCTCTCTTCAAAATAGCATGAAAAGCAAATTGTCGGGATCCGTTTCGTTCTGTTCGCGAGAAATTCGGATTGACACTTGGCGACTCAAATGTCTACATGTACGAGAATCTGTCGGAGGCTCTTATTCTTGGCTCATGCCAATTAAAGTTGAGCTATCTTTCAGAGCAAAACTGAGTTTCCCATGAAGTTCTATATGAGAGAATCTAAAGAGTTTCCGTTTCATGCCGGTAACTAAGTGGGACTTGATTTTGGTTGTTCTCCCAGAAAGCAATGGTGCATAATGAATAGAAGGCAGGCGCAACGAAACTCTACTCAAAACTAGAGCCATCGATGGAAAGGCAAAAACGATGGAAAGCTTGCTTATTGGCTGCATTGAGCTCAGCCTCTTGGGGAAGCTGACTGTCCAAATATCAGGCTACAAAAGCAGAGTAGCTAAATTAGAGACTTATTTTCTAGTCTACAGAAAAATTATCTGCCCGGAATTTCTCCCGCATCAGTGTACTTACTGAGTTTGTTAACACCACCCACTATAATAGTTCAAAGTAGGAAGTGGTCAAAGTATCACTTGGTAGCAGACATGCAAGAGTTGGGGCTGCTAAACCGGTGAGTATAATTGGAACTATTTTTAGTACTGCATGTATAGGATACATGTTTAGGACTTGCATATGAGCCTTAATAGCTTTATCTTTTGTGCAAGCACGTTTTCATGCGCTACTGAGACCTATAATCATACTCAGACTCTTTCTTCAATGACTGATTTATTCACCAAAGGTTAAACAATTACCAAAATTTTACATGCAAGACAGGAAACGATACCGTCAGTAGATGAAAACCCACTTATTCCATCAATCAACACAGTTCACGAAATGCTAACGGACCAGTCGTCTACGAGTACCATCTGAGCAAGCAGTCTGTTGGCACGTTGGCTCTCCTAGGCGCGATTATGCTTACGACTCTGTGCGGCAACGCTCTACTTGTAGCACACATTCGTCGAGCCCGACGTCAAACTGGCCGAATCCTTCGCCTCAATTGCTTCCTACTGAACTTGGCCGTTGGTGATTTGGCTGTGGGTTCGGTAGTCTGCACGGGAGAGCTGCTATTTACGGTGTTCGGTCAATGGACTCTAGGCGTCGTCATGTGTAAGATGACTGTCTACACGCAGTTTGTGTGCCTGGCGTCCACCGCTTTTCTGCTGGTGGCTATGAGCATTGATCGCTTTGAGGTAGGATCAGCATCAGCTTTACAGATTTAACTATACAGCCACCAACCAACCAACCAACCAACCAACCAACCAACCAACCAACCAACCAACCAACCAACCAACCAACCAACCAACCAACCAACCAACCAACCAACCAACCAACCAACCAACCAACCAACCAACCAACCAACCAACCAACCAACAACAACCAACCAACCAACCAACCAACCAACCAACCAACCAACCAACCAACCAACCAACCAACCAACCAACCAACCAACCAACCAACCAACCAACCAACCAACCAACCAACCAACCAACCAACCAACCAACCAACCAACCAACCAACCAACCAACCAACCAACCAACCAACCAACCAACCAACCAACCAACCAACCAACCAACCAACCAACCAACCAACCAACCAACCAACCAACCAACCAACCAACCAACCAACCAACCAACCAACCAACCAACCAACCAACCAACCAACCAACCAACCAACCAACCAACCAACCAACCAACCAACCAACCAACCAACCAACCAACCAACCAACCAACCAACCAACCAACCAACCAACCAACCAACCAACCAACCAACCAACCAACCAACCAACCAACCAACCAACCAACCAACCAACCAACCAACCAACCAACCAACCAACCAACCAACCAACCAACCAACCAACCAACCAACCAACCAACCAACCAACCAACCAACCAACCAACCAACCAACCAACCAACCAACCAACCAACCAACCAACCAACCAACCAACCAACCAACCAACCAACCAACCAACCAACCAACCAACCAACCAACCAACCAACCAACCAACCAACCAACCAACCAACCAACCAACCAACCAACCAACCAACCAACCAACCAACCAACCAACCAACCAACCAACCAACCAACCAACCAACCAACCAACCAACCAACCAACCAACCAACCAACCAACCAACAGGTGATTGTTAAACCGCTCGCAATATTTCGTAGCAACAGTTTTATTGCCCGCCGCATCGGCGCATGCTGGCTGGCTGCACTGCTATTCTCTACGCCACAACTATTAATCTTTCGTGTCAAGACGGTCTCAGTAGAACAAACTGACGCTGAAGACAACCCATTCAACGTCAGCGTTATTCAATGTAGTAGCAGTGGCTACACGGCCGATTGGCAGCGTAAAGTTTACGTTCTTTACGTACCGTTGTTTGTGTTCGCCATTCCCACAACTATCATGGTCTATTGTTACACTCGAATTGTACAAACAATTTGGCGCCGCACCCGAGCCGCCCACAATGCCGAGCTGTCCAACCCAAATAGCATTAGCTGCGCTAGCGAAGCCCACAGCAGCAGCAACACTGGAGTAATTGGTCAGCGCTTGACCGTCCATCGCGCATCCGGCAGTCGGCTCCTATCGCGAGCTAAAATCAGGGCGGTGTACATGAGTCTGACAGTTGTAAACGCCTTCCTAGCCTGCTGGCTGCCGTATCTCCTAGCCATCCTGGCCAACGTATTTTCTAACGGTCGCTTGCTCGCCGACTCGCCGCTGATGCCGCTGCTGCGCCACCTCGTTCTGCTGCACAGCGTGCTCAACCCAATCATCTACTTTGCTTTTGCTTCACCCGTTGCCGACTCTCGGGCCTGTGGGCGATGCTGCGGCCAGCTGGGCAGCGGTGACGGTGCTGGGCAGCCACTACGCGTCCGGTATTCGGCCGTTCCCGAGGTTGGCAACTCAAATGGGGCCGTGAGGGAGGTGGTTCAAGTGCAGGCTGAGACTCAACCAATGCAGCTTCACGTTTGAAGCTTGAGCTCATATTCGGGCATTCTTTTAGAATGGCGATCATTTTGGACCCGATGATCAGAATTGAGAAAAGTATGTAAGAGCTTCTTAGATATTCAGGTTTTCAGGCCCATCACATGACTTTAATTACATTTTAATTACGGAGGTCGTTGTACAATGTCGAGGGAAACTAACTGATGGATTCGAAAGGATTAAAGCGCCAACTTGAAAATTTTCCCATTTCTCTTTGGGGTAGGCCATATTAGCTCCAGCTAATAGGCTAAACTCCCATATTCGTGCCCAGGTCACGTGACAGAGACAAGAACGGACTACTTGATTATAAGAACGCTACTTTTCAAAATTTCCACTTTCAAGATTTTCATTTTCATATTTTATCCAGCTGAAGTTTCGATAAAAACCAAACTACACTAGATTGGTAAGAGAGCAAGGATTTCAGAGAAATTTCAATTATTCCAATCTCTTAGTGCTAATGAATGTTTTCTAAAGCTTTCCTTGATGGATCATGGTAAAACTGGTAAAAACTCTATTTAACGTCAGAAGCGTCAAAATATATATTTTTTTAAAATCTCTTATTTTTCGCGTGCTGTATTTTGTAAGCTTTCTGCACAATTCTATGAATCATTCTTTCGACGTTTGACATTGGCACTTTGGGCGGGTCCTGTTCTCGTGAGGAATCTTTGATCATGCAGTCCTCAATTGTTTCGCAGCACAGTTGCTAATCTAAACTGTGATTGGACTGTGCGCTTTAATTCTGGATTGGGAATTTCTAGGACATCATTTTTGGTTGAGTCAGTACCAGTGTCTCGTATATTCCAGTTCAAAACTAACTTGTCCCAAACATTTTGTTCTTACATGTAGCCTTGCAACTTGCCGTTTTTTCGTGTTTTCCTATCCAATCATACTCGTAACTATCTTAGCCAATCACTGTCTCAGCTTCGAATAATAAATTAAGAGAGGGAGAGGTCACCGCTTCTTGATAAAACCAATAACATACAGAATCTGATGCAGAACTTTCTAACTTGTTCAATTCATACACTGTATCAGTATCGACGCTGAAGACACGCACGCTTTGCCTTGTGCTACGCATAACAATCCACGCGAACATACGCTCGTCCGCTGGGAGAGCAATAGCTACTTGACTTACTTGGCTAAGCTGCAGGGGACTCTGGATATCCGGATACATCGGGGTGGCGTTGAGTCCAGGAGGTGGATGGTCGCTCGCCCGATAACTTTAGGGTAAGTGTATGAGTTGGCAGAGATTCTTGGAGCTGAAAACGTCGGAAAGGTCCCTTAGTAGGGCCGAGTTGGGTGCCCTGACCTTGGTAAAGGTGGGGCAGAGCAATAGTCAAGTCAAGTCACGCGGCACAACAGTTAAACAATGTACCCTGATGAACTCTTCGCGTTGCTCGATGGGGCTCATGTCTGGAGACTTTAATGATGTAGTTCTCATGCTTTTACTTAAAGTAACAATGCCTTTTTGCTACTTTCTTCGTATGCTGGACACCATAATGCTACTGGTAACGAGTTCATAATAGAATACCCAAAAATTCATTCAGTTCCTAACTTTCTTTCAAACTCCAGTTCAAACTTAACCACGAGGTACAGTGATTTGAAAAAAAGTTCAATGATTCAGAAACATTATTAAAATACGGCAAACCTGTTTCAAAGTTAAAGCACAGTCCAAACATACTGCTAGCAACAGTAGAAAGTAGCATATTAATGCAATTCTCTTGTTTTTGTTTTTCATTCCTTCGTCTGGATTACGCGATAAGGGCGCTGGCGCACACGAACTTTGAACAGCTGACGTAAGACGCTGCAAATCTTGCAATTTTTTGGTAAAGTTTTCCGTTCTTTAGCACTAAATTGACGTATTCAATTTCAATTTCGGAACTTGAAAACTGCAAATTTGTTTCAAAATCATGTCTTTTGTTAAAAGCTATCTTCGGACAGGCCCACACGGCCTATCACTTAGATCGGTAATGTATCTCAATCATACGCAGTCAGGATAATGGCCCATCTCTGCAGTCTAGCTGCCGCATAGAAACATGTGGCATTATGAATTCCACACACGATAGCGAGAGCCTCCCGCTCTATCTGGGAGTAATTCGTCTTCGTCTCTGCCTGAAATAGAATCTTGCTTTTAAACAGAACATGAGGCTGACCTTCCTGACTAAGAACACCTCCAAGAGACATTCCTGAAGCATCTACTTCCAGTTCAAAGGCAGATTGAGGTCATGAGGTCGCAGTACGGTGTTTTTGAAAATGGATTGCTGTATCATCTGGTGTGTGCTCATCTCGGCTGGTACCCAACGGAACACCACATCCTCCTGCTTCAGACGAACCAACGGTGCTGTCATGTCTTGAATGTCTTGAAAAAATCTTGGCACAGAAGTTGACAAGCCCGAGCCAGGACTCCAGCTTCATTAAATTCTTAGGTAGTGACATGCTCTTGATGGCTTGAACCTTGTCCTCGTTCTGGTATACTTTTCCGTTATCCACCACGAACCCCGAGAAATTCACTCGCGTCTTGTTCCACTGGCACTTCTGAAAGTTCACCATCAGATTTTTCTCAGATTTACATCCCAACGATTCTCAACGAAGCTTCATCTCAGAAAGATTTCGGCCCGCCGGATACCTCATCAAAGAGCAAAGGATCAAGTACCAAGGAGTAAAAACAGGCCTTAGTGACGTCGTGCCGCAACATACTCGGTCATTCCCACTCGTTCTGGGAAATCTTCAGTGGCGATGAGTCCTGGATCTACAAATTTGACCTAGAGACAACGTAGCAGTCGGCCCTAGGGGATTCCAATAGGAAGCACCCCACCTTTGTGTCGCTGAGCAAATGGAAGCAATTTTGCGACTAAGCCGGCCATTCAGCCATGGTGTTACTTGTGCAGCAGGTCACAGTCACTGGTGTGGGGTATCCCAACCAGTGCCTACCACAAATGGCGAGTGCTCTCTCTGAGCGTTGTCCAACTCTTCTTGTACATTGATTGTCAGTAGCCCATTAACTATCTGTTCAAATCCAGAAAATTTTTGTTCACCCCTCATATGCGGAATTCGCCTGCGGTTACTGCGGTTTTCAAATGCTCTGGAATGAAAAGACTTCCTGGTACTGAACGGCTATATGATGATGCGAATTGTTGAGAAGGTCAACATTGACTTCGTTTGTTAAATAAAGAAAGTACATGCATATTACGAGTCAATAAGATAGTGGCTCCATTAAATTCTTGTCACTACCTACGACAAAATAGTAGGTCACTTTATATGACCCCTGCTTGCACTTGAAATAACTTTTTGCTAATCAGATAGAAAACTGGTTCTAAACTGGCAAAAACTGGTGTGCAATCCACTCCAGACGCACGAGCATTCGATGCAAACTCTTCAGGCCTGTCTGCTCACGCCAGTGTTCCCACACCCTCATAGCGTGCAGTTGCGACAGTTGCATGAACTGATAACGAAACACGTGAAACTTTCTACCTTTGACCTACTAGCAAACGTGTGGGCTACTCTCGTCTGCCGATGCAGAGACTCTCACTAGTGAAGCTGCCTGAGTGCCTCAAACTGGCTGCTACATTCTCCCCTCCCAATTTCCGGTTTAACTTTAATTCCAAAATTATCGTCGTAAAGGACTAATTTTAGAAAACTAGTTGCGAGAAAGCGTGAACAAACTCGTTTCTACGGGATACCAGGCAGTTAGGCGAAACTGGTCTGGAAAAACTAGTTTATAAATACGCCAGCTGCACCGCGCAAGTGAAAGCAACAATATTCATTCGTTTAATACGTATATCGAGCATAAAATCAGCAATCAGCAATCAGCTTCAGCCTGCAGACATGACAGTCGTCGAGAGCGCCCGCGAGTTGGCCTGGATCATGCGGCGCGGCATGCCGATGTCTGCCACTCAGCTGTTCTACTGCATGATGATGCCAGTCACGCTCGCCTTTTGCGGTGCGTTAGGCACGGAGGATCTAGACGCGGCCGGACTATCGCTGTCCATCTTTCAGCTGACGGTGGAGAATTGCGCTTCCTCGGTGCGCTGGGGCCTCATGCCATTTCTAGCGCAGACCATCGGCGGTAGCAAGAAGCATCGTGTTGGCAACTTTGTACAGCGCGGACTGTTGACCTCTGTGCTGCTGACCTGCTTTAACTGGACGTTAGTCATGAACGCGGGTAACCTGCTTATCCTGTTGGGCCAAGACCCGGTTATTTCAGTCAAAGCCGAGCGTTTTCTCATAATCCTAATGCCCGGCAGCTTGTCCATGAACCTGTACGACGCTCTCAACGCCTACACTGATGCGGTCGGCTACCTCTGGCCTACATTTGTCGTTCGGTGCGTCTCCCTCGGCGCCAACACTCTGCTGCAGTATTTACTGGTGACAGTAGCCGGTTTGGGACTTACAGGCTCGGCTCTTGGCCTCTCAATTAGTCTCTGCTTGCTTCCAATACTCCAGACCGCCTTTATCTGGGGTCTGAACATCCACCGCGACACTTGGTCGGGCTGGTCCACTCGCGCCTTCATGGACTGGGGCAAGTTTTTGTACACCGTGATGCCCTGCCTGCTCACCCAGTCTCTGTGGTACTTAGGCACAGAGTACGGCAACTTTCTGGCCGGACTGATAGGCAAAGCGGAGATCGCGGCCGAGTCAGTGCTGTTCCAGCTCAACGTCATCGCTTTCCTCATCCCGGTAGGCATCGGAAGCGCCCTCATCTCTCGCATCGGCTACTATTTGAGCACCCAGCAGCCCGAAAAATTGGTCCGGCTAGTGCTTACTAGCCTGGCCTTTATGGGCACTATGGGCGCCGTGATTGGAATAATCTTCTTCCTACTGCGCTATGAGGTGCCTCGGATCTTCTCTCTGGAACCCGAAGCCACAGAGCTGTATGTGGCAATGTCTCCATACCTGTCAATCTATACGGCCTTTCAACTAGCTGCCTATCCCAGCATAGCCGCATTAAGAGCGTGCAACAGCCATCTGCACACGTTGCTCATGAACGTCATCGGCTACTATGTTATCGGCGCTCCATTGGGAATTTCTCTCGCCTTCGCCGCCGGCTGGGGACTCAACGGCCTCTGGGTCGGCTTCGCCACTTCATCTGTCTCATTCTTCATCCTGCTGGCCATCTGCGCGCTACGCCTCGACTGGCGAGGTCGAGCCACTGCCGCCCACTTCAACGCCGAGATGGAGACCGACATGGAGCTGATTAGCGAGCGGCGACCTCTTCTACCGGAGCCCGAGCCATCGGAGCCGACCGGGAGCCAGGAGAACACGGCCAAGGTGGCGTCCTCTTATCTTCTGAGCGCGTCAACTAATGGCGCAAAGCAGCGCAACGCGGTCCGCTCCAAGCTGCCCGTGCTATTCGGCCTTGTGACTGTGCTAGCGGCGTCCCTGACGCTACGCCTGCTTGTGCCGCCGCGGGTGCCTGGCGAAAGCGGTCACCATGGGAACGCGTCTGCGATTGTCATCGACGCCTCGTCGATGCAGCCAAGTTTCAATGCCACAGTCTTGGCTTGAATCCTTTATTTGAGAATACTTTGACGGATATATTTTTCTGAAATTATGCACTTCTCGCTTACTTTCAATGTTTGATGCAATTTTTTTGTACTTGCTTCGAATGTTTTTATTAGCCCATGCTTCGCTTTTTTATTGCGTTAAAATGAAGTTTTTAATTGACTCCGTCTTCAGAAATCTGCGTGAGAAATCAAGGATGCGAATCTCTTGGCATTCTGTGGTGGATAAATATGATGCACCATCGCATCGGTTGAGCGTACAATCATCTGATTAAATGTACCATCGCCATGTCTCCATAACAAAATAGCCAAAAGCAGAAATCCAGACGTTTATTTGATATTTTCACGTGTTATTTATTTTTAGAAAAGTGCCAGCACCTTAGGGGTTGGAAAACGGTAAAATCAGTTACGTTATCTAATTGTAGCTACCAGAAAAGCAGTTGTGATAAAGTGAGATCAAACTCGTTTCCATGGGATACAAGGCAGTTTAGCGAAACTGGTCTGGAAAAACTAGTTTATAAATAGGCCAATTGCATTAGGCAAGTGAAAGTAACAATATTCATTCGCTTAGTTTGCGTATCGGGCGTAAAATCAGCAACCAGCAATCAGCTTCAGTCTGCAGACATGACAGTCGTCGAGAGCGCCCGCGAGTTGGCCTGGATCATGCGGCGCGGCATGCCGATGTCTGCCACTCAGCTGTTCTACTCTATGATGATGCCAGTCACGCTCGCCTTTTGCGGCGTTTTAGGCACGGAGGATCTGGACGCGGCCGGCCTAGCGCTGTCCATCCAGCAGCTGACGGTGGAGAATTGCGCTTCCTCGGTGCGCTGGGGCCTCATGCCATTTCTAGCGCAGACCATCGGCGGTAGCAAGAAGCATCGTGTTGGCAACTTTGTACAGCGCGGACTGTTGACCTCCGTGCTGCTGACCTGCTTTAACTGGACGTTAGTCATGAACGCGGGTAACCTGCTTATCCTGTTGGGCCAAGACCCGGTTATTTCAGTCAAAGCCGAGCGTTTTCTCATCATCTTAATGCCTGGCAGCTTGGCCATGAACCTGAATGACGCTCTCGTTGCCTACACTGATGCGGTCGGCTACCTCTGGCCTACATTCGTCGTTCGGGGCGTCTGCCTCGGGGTCAACACTCTGCTGCAGTATTTACTGGTGACAGTAGCCGGTCTGGGACTTACAGGCTCGGCTCTCGGCCTCTCAATTAGTCTCTGCTTGCTTCCAATACTGCAGACCGCCTTTATCTGGGGTCTGAACATCCACCGCGACACTTGGTCGGGCTGGTCCACTCGCGCCTTCATGGACTGGGGCAAGTTTTTGCTCACTGTGATGCCCTGCCTGCTCACCCAGACTCTCTGGATCTTTGGCACAGAGTACGGCAACTTCCTGGCCGGACTAATCGGTAAAGCGGAGATCGCGGCCGAGTCAGTGCTGTTTCAGCTCAACGTCATCGCTTTCCTCATCCCGGTAGGCATCGGAAGCGCCCTCATCTCTCGCATCGGCTACTACTTGAGCACCCAGCAGCCCGAAAAAGCGGCCCGGCTAGTGCTTACTAGCCTCGCTTTCATGAGCGCCGTAGGCGCCGTGATTGGAATAATCTTCTTCCTACTGCGCTACGAGGTGCCTCGGATCTTCTCTATGGAACCCGAAGCCTCAGAGCTGTATGTGGCAATGTCGCCATACCTGTCAATCTATACGGCCTTTCAACTAGCTGCCTATCCCAGCATAGCCGCCCTGAGAGCGTGCAACTGCCATCTGCACACGATGCTCATGAACCTCATCGGCTACTATGTGATCGGCGCTCCATTAGGAATTTCTCTCGCCTTCGCCGCTGGCTGGGAACTCAACGGTCTCTGGGTCGGCTTCGCCACTTCATCTGTCTCATTCTTCATCCTGCTGGCCATCTGCGCGCTACGCCTCGACTGGCGAGGTCGAGCCACGACCGCCCACTTCAACGCCGAGATGGAGACCGACATGGAGCTGATTAGCGAGCGGCGACCTCTCCTGCCGGAGCCCGAGCCATCGGAGCCGACCGGGAGCCAGGAGAACACGGCCAAGGCGGCGTCCTCTTATCTTCTAAGCGCGTCAACTAATGGCGCAAAGCAGCGCAACGCGGTCCGCTCAAAGCTGCCCGTGCTGTTCGGCCTGGTGACTCTGTTAGCGGCGTCCCTGACGCTACGCCTGCTGGTTCCCCCGCAGGTGCCTGACGAAAGCGGTCACCATGGCAATGCGTCTGCGATTGTCATCGACGCCTCGTCGATGCAGCCAAGTTTCAATGCCACAATCTTGGCTTGAATCCTTTATTTGAGAATACTTTGACGGATATATTTTTCTGAAATTATGCACTTCTCGCTTACTTTTAATATTTGATGCAGTTTTTCATTTGTACTTGCTTGCTTCGAATGTTTTTATTAGCCCATGCTTCGCTTTTTTATTGTGTTGAAATGAAGTTTTTAATTGACTCCGTCTTCAGAAATCTGCGTGAGAAATCAAGGATGCGAATCTCTTGGCATTCTGTGGTGGATAAATATGATGCACCATCGCATCGGTTGAGCGTACAATCATCTGATTAAATGTACCATCGCCATGTCTCCATAACAAAATAGCCAAAAGCAGAAACACTGACTTTATCTGAACCTTTCACGTGTTAATTATTTTTAGAAAACTGCCAAGACCCCGAGTGTAAGAAAACGGTAAAATCAGTTACGTTATCTGCCTGTCGCTACCAGCATAAAAGTACAAAAAGCGTATCTTTTGACAGGCCTTGAAGATAAGCCAAATAAATCAGGGTTTAAAAACATTTATGTAAGTAGCTAAATTGCATGTATGCTCACAATTCCACGTATTAGAATTACATGTAACTGGTTCGCACAGGTCCTATCAACTACAAACGCTCTGTGCAGTGTTGCTTTCTAAATGCTTGCCTCCTAATCGTTTTCGCTCATCCTTTCTACAAAGCAATGAATAGTCTGATTGCCTACCGATGCATAGAGTCATTGGCTTTCGGATCAATAACTGAAGGGAAGTCAGAGAGTCAGGAATCTTCCGTAGCTGCATCACAGTTTTTTGCATACGGAAATTCGAGGCATGGCAACCAAGCTCAAACTCTGCTGTTTGGCCGTGAGAAAGGAGTATCGGGATCGGGGATGAAAGTTAAAAAACAACGGGCCATAGCGGAGCCTTAAAAGCTGACTTTGAAAGAAGTTTTATGCTTCGGTAAACTTTTCTTTTCATGTGGATTGAAGCCATCAAACAGGACATGTTTAGTCCCATAGCTTTGCTTCTGTTGCCACTGCTGGCCGCTCATGTCACTGAGTCGGCTTGCCCCTCCGACATGACTGAGGTTGGAACCCCTGAGCAGCCCTGGTGCGTTAAGGAGTACAGTCTACAAAAGTCATTCTGCGACGCGGTAAAAACCTGCCACGAAAACGGTCAGGAGATGGTCAGCAAGCCTGTGTTCGACGCCATGAAGATCAGCAATAGCATTCCTGGCAGAGAATGGTGGGTTGGATTGGTCGATGCGCTTAACGAGAGAGGTATAGGCACAAAGACCGCTGGGTGTGGATTAAGGATGGCCAAGTAACGGATGGCACCGAGGACTACTTTGATGGAGAACCTAATGATAAGAGCCTCCAAGACTGCATGACAACTACCGGATCGAAAAAAATGCTGAGGGACGAGACATGCTCTGAAGCTTATCCATTCTACTGCTACCAGGACGCCACTGCGGCAAACCGAGCAGCTAAAAGGCCGGACAACGGAGAATTCCATCTCGTGGAGATTAAGGAACGCGTGCAACCCGACCCGGGCTGTTGGAAGAACCAGTCGATCAGAATGAGCCGCCTCGAGTGCACCATGGCTTGTCTTGAGTTCGAGTTCGGTGACTGCGTCGGCTTCTACTGGCACCCGACAAGGAGGCAGTGCGTCCTGCTGCCGTACTTTGACGCCAGCCTGCCGCTTGACATCTCCGACTTTTCTGCCAACGAAACGGAGCAGATGCAGTGGACGAAGTACCGTCGCACAGAGTTTTGAACCGACAGAGAAGAGGATATGAAAACTTAAAATTAATAACAAACACTTAACTCACTTTTAGAGTTTCTAAAGTTTCAATATAAGCTTCACCATTTTTACGAACTTCTGTTAAAGCCCTTTTTAGTAAAAATGTTATTATCTTACAGTTAAGCTCTCTATCAATATCAACCTTACACCTTACTTTAAATCTAAATTTATTCCGTATTTGTAGTGCTTATATTTATTATATCCGCTTTATCCTTTCTAAAAACTAATAATACTCGAATCAACTCGACAAAATATATGGAAAGATTTCCGCTACCCAGATTAACAAAAAATTCTGTTCCCAGCATCTCAAAAAAGCAATCAATGTGACTTGTCTACGAGCTAATTTTGCCTTGCTTATGCAACCGAACTTGCGCTGCACACGAGATAAAAATAATCAGGTGTCCAAAGCTCTTACATTAGTAGATATAAATTTCCAAGTACCAGTCAGCGCTGTTTGTGCTTGTACAAACACGTAGTGCAGGTGTGAGCACTAAGAACTTTGCTCTTCTTTAGTGAGTTGGAGACAAGCTGAGTCTGTATGTAACAGCTCTGTGAGCAGTATTATCAAGTCCACGTAGTCCCATACTTACCAGTATTTTGAATACAAATCAAGTGAAAATGTTTATTGCACAAAATTTGGCTGCTTTTTAGGACAGTCCCTGGTTACGAGTAGAAGATTAAAATGAGATTATTAATAAGACTTTCGCAAAATCTTATCCAGTTTTTACCTTGGTAATCACGTTTTACGCTCCCATGGCTACTCGTATTTTAAAACTCAAGAAATTCAACTTCTTTGCCCTGTTTTCATTGGACACTAAAAAAGATGCTAAGGCGGGAATGAATTAAAATCTTGAGTTTCGTAAAGTCTCTGTTAGTAACGCGTGTATTCGTGGAGGTTGTTTCTAGTCCAGGTAGCTACAGTTTTCTAATGGTCCCTGCATGGTTTAGAGCCAGTCTCAAGACTCCCAAAATTTGAGTTCGATGTTTTTAACAAAAGAGTCAGCTGATATTTTTGCTTTTTATGTTTTCCAACCTCTACCAAGTTTGTGGAACTTCCTCGCTTCTCTTTTGTTTTGAAGATTTTCAAACTTTGCGCAAGAAAACCCAGCCCATTGTCATCATCAGTATTTCCTGCTATAGCAGGGCTATCTAGCTTGCCTTGCTTATAGAAGCGCATAGGTTTCTCGGAAAAATCGATAGAGGAATTTCTCCGAAGACAAAAGTAAGACAAAAAATTAAACAAAGATCACTTCTAGCTATCATTTTCCGGGGAGCGAACGCAAAGCAAAGCATTTCAGCAAAGGCTGAAATGATTCCTTTCTCTAGTTCGTAAAATTTGGCAGAATTTTTCAAAGAGGAAAAATTACATTCCTAAAAGACTAGCCAAACAGTTTTAGTAGGGTCTTTTCATGAAGGCTTTTTAAACAAACATATAGTTTGCTAAACCGTTCATCCACTCAAGCAAAATTCTGCGCTAGAAAGAGGCAACAAATACCAGTTAGGAAAACACTAAGGAGATGATAATGCAGTAGACGCTTATGTGGTGGCTTTCATGGACTTGCTACTTTATAATATACTCGTATGTGGCCAAAGATCGAGCTTAGTCATCGGGCAGCAACCGCATAGACCGATCCACAGGACTCATTCTAATTAGTTTTGTAGGCTTCTAGCCACTGGTTTTCGCACCCCTGCTTTAAAATTGCAAGAGCTAGTTTTTGCATTTAAAAAAATCTTCTATAGTTTCCGAAAACTTTGCTAAAATTGCATTGTTTTTCGCGGCCTCTGTGTCGCAGTTGTGAAGGCAACAATAGCAGCTGCTGAAACAATGGAAAGGAAATACTGGGTTTTATTGCCACTGCTTCACGGATGCTTTTTCTCTGGCTTTGTGTGCGCGGATTAGGGGCGGGCATGATCCGTCAAGGTAGGCAGAGAAATCAGCTTAGTTCCTTTCGCAAGCTACTCCCCGCATGTCCAAGGAGTACTAATGCATTTAGAATCTGGAGAGAGATCTCACTGGCCAAGAGGCATGTCTACCATGTCTATAATTCATATGTCATGTCATCTGGATATCAGAAAAAATGCAACAAAACTTAAAATCCATTAAAATTATGCGTCAATAAAAACGACATCTGTAAAAATATCTTTAGTGTTTGCTATTCTTCTCATAGAAAATTGTTCTGTCGCTCTTCCTAAACGAAGCTTGGACCACTCAACAACAAAACATGCGTACAGGTGAGGCTAAATAAAAAATCAACGGGTTTCCTACCATGCATCCTGTAAACTGGAGGTGAAGTCTCGTAAGATAAACCGGAAGACAAAGTCGCAACTTCATCATAAAAAACTCGCTGCGTTAAATTGACATTGTTACTCCTAGCAACGCCCAACAGCTTTGTAAAGTAGAAAAAGCGGATGCGGGAGAGAAAACCCTTGGCTTGTATCAAATAAAGTCGGGAGCGTGGACCGAAAGCTTCTGGCGAGACTTGCAAATTTCTAACTTAGACAAACTGACTTCTCCAATAGCATGAGCTTTGTAGCTTATCTCTCGATTCCTCTGCTGGCTGCTCAGCTGGTGATGCTTACTGCGTCGTCTTGTCCACCTGACATGACCCAGGTTGGCCACACTTCGAAGCCGTGGTGCGTCAAGAAGTACACCGATGTCAGAAGGACTTTCTGCGAGGCGGTTAAAGTGTGCCACTCCAACGGCCAGGAGATGATCAGCAAGACGGTGTATGACGACATGAAGTCAGCCGGCAACATTCCACCCGAGCAGTGGTGGGTCGGATTGGTCGACGCGCTCGATGAGAGAGACAAGAGCAAAGCTGGTTGGATATGGATCAAGGATGGCGACGTAACGACGGGAACCGAAAACTACTTTGAGACAAACGAGCCAAATAATGCCTACAACCAGGACTGCGTAACGACATATTCCAGCACAAACGGACAGCTGAGAGATGATTCATGCTCAGCGACCCACTTTGTGTACTGCTACTCGGACAGTGCTGCGGCCGATCGGTTGACGACAAAACTGGACAGCGGAAAATTCGTGCGAGTGGAAATCGCCGTGCGCCATCAACTTGACCCTGGTTGCTGGATCAAGGTGCCGGCTGCCAAGACTCTCGCTGATTGCACCTTGACTTGCTTTCAGTTCGATTTTAACGACTGCGTCGGATTCTACTGGCATCCGACAAGGAGGCAGTGCGTCCTGCTGCCTCACTTTGACGCCAGCCTACCGCTCGACGGATCAGACTTTTCTGCCAACGAAACGGAGAATTTGCACTGGACGAAGTATCTGCACAAAACGACGTGATGAAGTGGATTCGGAGCGACAGTAATGCTGAAACGGAATTAGAAGAATGAAACCGAAGACAAATCTAGTATCACATACGCGAGTCTCATCTGGACTAGCGTGCTGGAGCAGAAGGCCGCCCGTCAGCGGCTGTACCAGCTTCAGGGCAGCATTTGCCGTGCCATCACAGGTGCGTACCCGTCCACCCCTTACGAGGGGCTGAACACTATCCTTAACCTACCTCCGCTTCACCTATTTATTAGGGCGGAGGCTATGAAGTCTGCCTCCCGGCTTATCAGAGATAAAACGTTAAATAACGCGCCCTCTGGCTTTATGCCAATGAAAACATTAATCCCGCATACGGACTTTGTCCGCCGCGACCTTAACAACATCCACATGGACCTGGGCAATGTGGATAGTCGACCTCCCGCCCTCAACATCAGGAGGGGCTTCAAGACCGCCATCCCTGGCCGAGACAACATTCCGCTGGATGTCGGTGTGAACCGGCGCAGCCAGGGCATTCACTGCTTCACCGACGGCTCGCTGTTCAACGGCCGCGCTGGAGCGGGTATTGCCATTTTCCACGAGGGTAAGATGCTTTTCCAGGAAAGTCTGCACCTCGGTGAGAACACCTCAGTTTTCCAAGCTGAAATTTGCGCCATTGAGCAGTGTGCCCAGCAACTGTTTCAGGCGAACATTAATAATTTTGACATTAATTTCTACACTGATAGCCAAGCTGCTATTAAGGCCTTAACCACTGAGAATATCTCCGCTGCTACAGTATCTCAATGCCACCGCAGTGTGCAATCTCTCTCAGTCCTTAACAGGATTAGAATTATCTGGACACCTGGTCACAGCAACATCCTGGGCAACGAGCTCGCGGACTCTCTCGCCAAGGAGGGCAGCAACCCAGACGGCAACCACCGTCTGATGAGGCTACCCACCCCAGGTCGCAAGTCACCCGCCATATCAACAGGTGGCTCCATCAGCAGCACCAGCTCCACTGGAACAGCTGCACCGAGTACAGGCAGAGCCGCTCTGCCATGCCTAACCTGAACAGGAAAGTCTCTGATTATCTGATTTCGCTTAACAGAACCGACCTCAGGGAGATGTGCATGGTCCTAACCGGCCACGGATTCTTCCAGAGACATATATCGTTGCAAACCGGTTGCCCTCCCACCTGTCCCTTCTGTGGCATAGGAGAGGAGACCGCGGAGCATCACGTCACCTTCTGCCCTTACTTCAACAAGGCGCGGCACAAATACCTCGGCCACCCCCAGCGGATGGACGAGCTGACCACCGCGGACAATATCCGAGACCTCCGCGCCTTCGTCCGGGACTCCGGCCGGATGAGGGTCGCCGATGCCTCCACTGCGGACCTGCCGACTACTGGCGGGGACTGGGCGCACCCCCAAGGCTAATCCTTGTGCTCTTTTACCTTGGGGTTGCGATAGGGGCCTCGCGGCCTATTCGCGGCGCCTGCGCCCCCCGTCAGTAGTAAGTAAGTAAGTAAGTAAGACAAATCTAGATGTTAATAATTAAATCATAAAATAAAATTGCCTCCCCTAAAATAATAGCACCTAATCTGTTTTACTTAAACATGATATTTTTTGGAAAAACCCTTCTTAAAAACAAAATTATTCACAACATGAAAATTCGTTTTGAAATGTCTCTAGCCGCTGCTAAAATCTTTTTTTCGTTTTTTATTCAATTCTGTTCACATTCTGCTCTGTTGCCAAAACTACTTAATTTTCATCTGAATGAGGTCCATCAAAAGTGTTGACTAGCTATCGAATGATTGTCTTTGTTAAGTTATTTTTTAGCTAATTGCGCAACTCCAGTTTTGTAAACTTATTTTCAGTGTACTACTCTACACTCGTTTACAGATTACTCTCAATTTGAATATTGACACTTACTTGGTATTTTATTCCTATTGGTAAAACACTTTTCAACCGCATATAGAATTTTCTGTGGCGAATTGAACCAAGTTCTTGCACGAGGGGCGTTCCGAAAGTTCTGAGACTTTTTGCCCTAGCAAACACAGTGAATCAGAGTCTTCAAAGTTGTCACACTTCTCGACGTAGTCCCTCTTCGATTCGACGCAATTCTTCCAACGCAACGTATGTTGTTTGTCTTTAAGAAACCTTGTAGTAAGAAAAGTTGTAAGAAACCTCTGTAGTCCCCCTGAGACAAGTCTAATAATTTCGGTCTCGGGTCATCTGTTTCAATGACTCGAATGCTTGCAGAAGCGACCTGCTTGCTTCAGTTGCATGAATAAGTTTGGTATGTACTGCTTCGCTTCTTTGCTGTCAAAGAAACAAAAAGTCATTTAACGAATACTAGCCGCTCTTTTACCTGTACATAGTTTTCAATAGGTCAACGATGGCACAGGTACGGGTTTATCAATCGGCAGCTAATAAGGCAGGGTAGCTTTTTCTCTGAATTTAATGCTGCATAGTCTGTTTTTGAGCACAAGCAACAGCGACGCTATTAGCGCAACTACTTGCCAGTTCTTGACATCAATCGATAAAAACAGCTCGTATTAGCATCATAATTATGCATTTGCTGAAATGCAAGTAGCGGGCCCCACACTTGTAAGAAGAATGCAGCGGGAGGACTGCTGACCCTCTCGGCTGGAAACCCGTCCACGCTCTGCCCTCCGCCTAAATTCAATACCAGCATTCTACCACGCCAGGTAGCAAGGGACAACTGGAAGCTCCGTGAAATCCACAGCTTCACTGATGGGTCCCAAATCAACTCCGCCTCTGGCTACCGCTACTGCATTGTGTCTGGAGTTAAAACTGTGGCGACCTTCTCCCAACACAACGGCACCTGCTCCACCGTTTTTTAGAACGAAGTTCTCGCCTCAGCTCCTGTGTCATGGAGCTGAAAAATCAGCAAGTCTTGAAAAAAAGATCAGCCTCCACTCAGACTGCGTCTCCAACAAGGTGCCCCTACCTTGGGCTCTCAGGCCACCTCGGTAACAAGCTGGCCGATCGCCTGGCCAAGGCTGGCCCGACCGGGTCTTTTACTGGTCCCCTGCCCGTGGCCCCCAGCCCCACACCACCGTTGTCACAACTCGGATTAACTATTATGTGGCATCCAAGCACAGAGAGAAGTGAGCTAACGTGTTTCCCGCAGTCCCCATGGGTTACGGAATGTAACCCTCCTCCCTGATGCCCGGCGCGCAATTCAGCTAAGACAAGTAAGTCATAAGTATGCAACGAATAGTAAATTGGTTCACTTCTATTTAGGTATATTTTATTTAAAAAATTCTCCGCGTGATGGGTAAAACGGAACTTTTTGGTCCTACAAACCCGTCAATGGGATGCTTCAGTTTGTGCATAAAAAAGCCGGAACACAAAGTCGTGACTTCTACGAATAGCAGCCCGGATGTGAGACGCAAGCTCTGCTTAGTTTTTTTATCAAAAACTCGCTGCGTTAAGTTGACATTGTTGCTCCTAGCAACGCACAACAGCTTTGTAAAGTAGAAAAAGCGGATGAGGGAGAGAAAACCCTTGGCTTGTATCAAATAAAGTCGGGAGCGTGGACCGAAAGCTTCTGGCGAGACTTGCAAATTTCTAACTTAGACAAACTGACTTCTCCAATAGCATGAGCTTTGTAGCTTATCTCTCGATTCCTCTGCTGGCTGCTCAGCTGGTGATGCTTACTGCGTCGTCCTGTCCACCTGACATGACCCAGGTTGGCCACACTTCGAAGCCGTGGTGCGTCAAGAAGTACACCGATGTCAGAAGGACTTTCTGCGAGGCGGTTAAAGTGTGCCACTCCAACGGCCAGGAGATGATCAGCAAGACGGTGTATGACGACATGAAGTCAGCCGGCAACATTCCACCCGAGCAGTGGTGGGTCGGATTGGTCGACGCGCTCGATGAGAGAGACAAGAGCAAAGCTGGTTGGATATGGATCAAGGATGGCGACGTAACGACGGGAACCGAAAACTACTTTGAGACGAACGAGCCAAATAATGCCTACAACCAGGACTGTGTAACGACATATTCCAGCACGAACGGACAGCTGAGAGATGATTCATGCTCAGCGACCCACTTTGTGTACTGCTACTCGGACAGTGCTGCGGCCGATCGGTTGACGACAAAACTGGACAGCGGAAAATTCGTGCGAGTGGAAATCGCCGTGCGCTACCAACTTGACCTTGGTTGCTGGATCAAGGAGCCGGCTGCCAGATTCTACTTAAACTGCGCTCAGTTCTGCCTCAAATATCGTTTTGGTGACTGCATCGGATTCTACTGGCATCCGACAAGGAGGCAGTGCGTCCTGCTGCCTCACTTTGACGCCAGCCTGCCGTTCAATGCCTCGGAGTTTTCCGCCAACAATCTTGAGCAGATGCAGTGGACGAAGTATCTGCGTCTAATGTGATGCTTAAATCTACACTCGTACTATATGTAGATAATGTTTACAAAATAAAATAAATTTTCAAAGTCCCAAGAAACCTCCTACGTATACCCAGTGTTTCTTGTCGGAGTTCAAATGCACGAGAAGGCAGATAGTGCTGACATATGACACAGATGCGTGAAAGCTTTCAAGACAGCTGATATGTGGGCTTTTCAAGTTCGATCTTATCTCGTATTGCTCAATCATATTGTCTGAGGCAGAATATCTTAGGATTTGTCGTGACAACCGTGACAAGAAAACAGGTTGGTTGCTCCAGACATTACACAGGAAGGCTTCCGGACATTACACAGAAGAGTTCTACAGGATCTAGAGTCTTGTAGCTACCAACGCGGATGTGCAGAAATTTAGTAAACGCATTCTGTGTTTGCCTAGGCAAAGCTCCTTAGACAGACGTCCGGGATTGTTACACGCGAAAAATTGCTTTAAGCAAAGAAGCCAGCGCTCTGAGCTTTGCTCCATAAAGACTCTGTTGACCCAAATCTGTAATCTGAAAGCTCAATCGTTATTTCCGAAGACAAGAATATGCGTTCCGAGGCACAAATTTCAAGTCAACAAGCCATCGCGATTTTTATAATTCTGCTCGCAATTACGCAAGCTCGAGGTTGCCCCAGTGGTGCGATTTCATTGAATAGCGCCGAGACAACCTGGTGCATCACGGAGCTCAATGCAACACTTGTGACATTCTGAGACGCTGTGAAGGCCTGTCACGCCGCGGGAGTAGAGATGATCAGCAAGCCCAAGCCCAAGGTCATGAAACTCTCCGCTGCGATCATCGACATGGTGCCAAGTGGATTAAGGAGTGATAAGGAGTGTAAAAAATCGGAGATCTGAGAGATGTACGTCTGTGAATCCTTTCTATAGTTTCGTGGATCCGACTGTAAAATCAGTGAATCCTAAGTTTGATCGACCAGATAGATCTGGGATGTTCAATTTCTAGAATTCCCAGCGTATTCGACTGCACAATCAGCTGCTGCATCTTTGGACCGGACTGCGTCGGACTCTACTGGCACCCAGCCAAGCTCGAGTGCGTCATGCTGCCCTACTTCGACGCCTCCTTGAAGCTGCACTTTAACGACGCTGGTGAAAGGCCACTTGGATTGAAGTTTTTCAGAGTCAATGAAATTTAATCACATATTTTCTATGAATAATTACCAGCTATGTGTTGTTAGTCGCTAGTTTAGTGTCTGGCGTCGCCCTACTGTCAGCAGTTTCCCTCGCCCTCGCCCAGCTTTGGGTTACTGTCTGCCGCTGGGCAGCTTCCCTCCCCTTTTTGATCTGCCTGCGTTCCACACTTCCCTGTGCTGCGTTTTCTCTGTGCTTTTGTTTGCTACCATGGGCATCTCTGCTGTGGTCTGTTCTTGGTTTGCTCCATTTGAGGTCACAGTTGGTGGCCTGTTTTCCCTTGTCATGTGAGCTAGTCTGTGTTTACGGCAGAATGTGTCCCGGGTCCCGCCTGCCTTCTCTAAGGTAGGAGGGAGGAATCACGAGTTCTTGCGCACAATGGCGCAATGGGATTCCCAGCCTATAAGTGCTAGCCTGACCATCCAACTAAAGGCCCCAAGCCGACAAGAGGCTAACCCTGCCCTCCCAACCACCCATTGAGCCCGACAGGATCTGCTGACGAGATGCCTTTGTAGGTTGAGCTACAGATCTCAATCTCACTCGTCTTAGTTATTTCGTCCCGAAGGAAACTCACCCTCACCGAAGGCCGAGACCCGACAGAATGGTGGCAGCACTACCTACTCTACAACTATAGAGCTTCCGACTGAAGAGGCGCCGGAATTTAAAGGTAGATTTTAAGTGCCTGAAACTAAATCGGGAAGCTAAGAGTGACTACTTCACTGGTGGCAGCGGTGGGATATTGAAGACCTACCAAACCACCCGAGACAACCGTCAGTCAGTACTTCATATGTAATCAACAGAAACTATTTTTTCCATGATGGATTTCGTAACTTATTTGTCAGTTTAGTTCTCTCTTGCCAAGGTGCACTCTCTGCATTTTCTATTTTAGCTCGTAATAATGCACAAAATAATCTGTTAGTAGGTCTTATATCAATCAGCAGGCATTCGACGCAAATCCGAGTGCCCTGAATTCATATCATAACAAACAAAGTAGACGATAATTTTTATCAGAAAATAATAATACTACTTTTTTGCTAGTAGCCAGTCTAAAAATTAGTGTATAACTACTACTAACTAAAATACGAGACTTGAGAATTTTTCCTCTTTGAATAGCGGATGTTGACTGCAGAAAGCTGCAGTTTAATTATGTAAATACAATGAACCAAAAAGAATCGAATGTACACGCACATGAATAAAGGATAGTTGGTATACATTTTCTTGCCTAAGAACAAGGATTCAGTATTCGAATATACATAGTCGACAATAAACTGTCTCTCGCTACGAACGCATCCTTCAATAGGCCAGTAGGTAAGTACTAAAAATAGAACAGAGATAGGCGCGCATCTCTCCGCTCAACCCTGCAAACTCGATGCATGCGGGTAGAAAACAAATACGAGCATATGGTAGGAATTTCTAGCCCACGATGCCAAAAAATAAGTAGAGAACTTGACAACACCAGGATAGCATAGTTCGTTTCACTCCAGCCCCATCTGCCCATTCTGAGCGAGTTGTTTGTACACATGGTCACAAGCTATTTATCAGAACTCTCCCTCTGAGCGTAGATGCTGCAATAGAGACGACTTTATTGAGCATAGGACATGACTAGCATCTAAGATTCAAGATCCAAATAAATCAGTTGCCGCTGCAACTACTAGCTAAAAAAGAAACCAATCCAGTTAAAGGTCTGCTCTAGGCTTACTCTTTCGGTCTACTAAAGTAAAAAAGAAACGAAAAGCTATTCAAGCACGCACTACGCTCTGACCGTTCGATGGCAAACCAAAGCCAAATCCAACAGTGCATTCAAGGCCTTCAGCGTCTACTGTCAGACTCAGACTTTGCTGCCGACTGCCTAAACAGTCAAGATCTTTGTCAGCTACTGAGCGATGGTGACGTACTCTGTACAGTGCTCACGCAGCTGAGCAATGGAAGGATTTCGAACGACGATGGGACGTATAGCGCCATCAATTCGCAGTTTATGGCTAAAAGTAACCTGAAATTCTTCGTCGAACAGTGTCAAGAAGAGTTCGGAATGTGCGAGGACGAGCTGTTCGAGCCGGACGATCTGCTCACGATGAGCAATCCTGAAAAGGTGGTGAGTTCGATTCATAAACTCGTCAGCAAGTCTGGTCAAGTTGTTCCAAAGCCGAGGCGACAGTCAAACATCAGCGTCGGTGGAGGAATGATGGACAACATCATCAAGGAGATCTGCGACCACGAGAAGGCTCTCGTAGACAAGCTCACCAAGCTGCTTCTGTATCGGCAAGAGCTGCTCGGACTGCTGTCAGAGTGGAGCGAGGAGTTCGTCGAAGTCGTGTTTCGGCACACGGAGCAGCTGTACCTGGTTCACAAAGAGTTCCACGAGAAGCTCAGCGCCCTTGCCGACCAGGGTTGTGAGCAGTTCTGCAAGCAGCTCAAACCACTATTTCGTGAGATGGTTCCCAAACTAGAGATATACAAGGAATACTTTTCGCACATGCCGACTGCTCAAAATAGAATGGAAGAAGAGTTCAAGAGATCACCCGTACAAAAACACCAAATTACCAAGCTTGAGAAGCACTTCAGCAACGGTCAAGTTGGTCTGGTTTTTCATGCTCTATTCAGCGCTCCGATCCGTCAGCCGACGAGCTGCCTCATGCTCTTTCAGCGCCTGCAGAAGGCTGCAGGAAAGGACTTTCCTGACTTAGCAAATGATATAGGCGAAGTTGTTGCAGGAGTTCAGGACCTTCTTAACAGAGCCAATGAATACAAAAGGCAAGCTGAGCACCTCGCAGTCACGAAAGCCATTCTGGGTCAGATATGCAAGCTTCCAAAAGACCTTGCAGATCCAGCACTGATTGGGCTTCATCTAGCCGACGAGTGCTTTAAGGTGAAAACGGTAAAGCAGGGCAAGGTTGAGAGTCAAACTTGCACCTGCCTTGTAACAACGAAACAGGTGATTTTTGCCTCCAGATTGCAAAAGAAAGAGTGCCAGTGCAACACATACGCTTTTCACATCCAATCGAGAGCATCGCGAACGTAAAAAACGGCGACAAAGCATCAGGCCTTGAGATTTCAAGAAAAAATGGCGACAGGGTGGTCCTCGAGTGTCAGAAACGACGAGAAGAGCTGGAAAAGTGGAAAAAACTTCTACTGGACGCAAAGTCTTTAAACTTACCGACCAGATGGAACTCCAATGGTCACAAGTTCGAGCTCAAGACGCTACCCGAAGGGTCGCAGTGCTCCGAATGCCAGGAGATTCTGCCCGGCTCTTTTATGCAAGGATACAGCTGCGCCCACTGCGACAACCGCTGTCACCTGCGCTGCATGCAGAGGTTCGTTGGCCTGCCAGCTCGAGAGGTCGATCACGGAAATCTGTCGCGAGACGGGTCAAAAGAGCTTCTCAAAGATCGGCCCGAGGGGACATTTCTGATTCGCAACAGCAGGACCGGCGGCAAAGCTCTTTCCTTGAAGACCAGCACCGAAATCAAGCACATCAATATAGTGGAAAGCAATGGCAAGTGTTCTCTAGGCGAGAACACAAAAGCGTTCGATAGCTTGGACCAGCTGTTGGACTTCTATCGAGTAAACAAGCTGTCAATTCATTTTACCACTATAGATTGTACACTGAACGAAGGCATTGAGTTCAGCACTTCGAATTAGACTATTAGTGCTCGTGCACTCCCCTAACTATTCTAGTTAAACAGTATAGCTAACCATTGCCTTATTGACACAGCGAATCTTTAATCGTGAATATCATAAGTTCTTCACATTTCTGCTAGCAGTCTAGATGAAAGTTTTTCACACCATTGTTTCACGTTCTATTCAAGTTTTTTCGTCAACAAAAGTCTTTTTTGTCACGCGCTTAATTATTTAGTAGATCAGCCACTTATTTTTAATAGTAGTTCTTGTATGATACTCAGAAAAAATTCAAACGTTATCAAATTTAAATATAAAGTTTGAGTTTTATCTCGTTGCTGTTCACTCTTGCCGAAGCATCCAGTCTGCATACCAATCTATGACAAAGTTACTGTAGACAATTACCAAACCAATTATTGAGTGAATGTTTATCGGCCGCACTGTGGTGACTCCACTGTCAATTGGTAATTTTTTCACACTATATACATATATATATATATATTTGAAATAACTTAGTTCACAGGCTACTAACTAGCTATGCTTGCAGAAGAGCTGACAGAATATCCGTTGCTGCATTCGCAGATGTGAGATCTCAAACATCGCAGTGTCTTGATAGCTGAAGTGGAAAGCTAGCTAAACTAGTGAAAGTACTTTTCTGTCTGGTTTTTTTGTCCTAACTGTAAACTTCATGCAAGTCGCATTGTGTACTATCAATGGATTGGCCATTCGGATTTGCGGACTCTGACGGGGCGCAAAAAGCGAGTGGCGCTGAACTTGGCCAGTGACACCCCGGAGGAGCGCAGGAATGAATTGCGCGATTTCTTCGCCGGCATCCTGACCGCGCCCGCGTCGCCGCTGCCTGCCTTTTTGCGCTCCCACTGGACACCCCAGCTGATGAGGACTTCTGCACCAGCCCAGTCACCACGGAGGACATTGTGCTGTTCCCTCGGCTGACGACGGCTTCCTGCCGCGCAGACGCATCGTTCGCCGCCACAGCAAAAAGCGCCCGAGCTTGCTTGGCCACGCCGACGACCTCGCCCTCCTGTCCTCGTCCGTCGAAGGCGCCCAGTGCCAGATCGACCGGCTGGTCGAGGTGGCATCTAGCGTCGGTATGGTTGTCAACACGCAAAAGACTGAGGTGCTGACTGTGCAGGTCGACATCCCAGCGGGCCTGACGGGCAGACAACCAAGTTTGCACGTTGCCAGCGGTTCACCTACCTCGGCGGTCTGGTGCCCCACGTGGAGGAAGACCTCCGGCGGCGCAGAGTACTTGTCTGGGTAGCCTTCCGTCGATCCGAGCCGTCCTCCAGTCCGAAGCGCCGCCCGACCGCCAGAGGGCTTGGCTGTGGCAGGCGGTGGTCGAAACCGTCCTGCTATACAATGCCTGACGGCTACGCTAGAGCGGCAGCTGGACTCGGCGCACTCAGGGCTGCTCCGTGCGGCTTTTCGAGCTGACGAGAGCGTCGGGACCGAGGCCCTGTAGGATTGGGCCAAGCTGCAGCGCCTGTCGATTATCCTGAGCCGGTAGCGACTTTAACTGGCGGGCCACGTGATCCGGGTCGAGGGCTACTGCCCCTAACCTGTTCAGGAAGTCCTGCTGCTCATCTTGCAGGGCCCGTTCAGGCAAAGTCAGGCCCAAACTCGTCGATACGTGGACTGCCTCCTATGCGACGCCGGGGCGCCCGACACTGCCAACGGGGCGGACTTTGTCCGCTGTCAGGCTCTGCGGCGCACCATCTGACGTGCCCTGATCTCACTGTGACCTTGCGTGGGGGGCTGCGTAATTTGTTGTTGTTTTTGTTGTTGTTGTTGTACAATAGACACTTTAGTGGTTTGACAGTGGGTAGTACTGTGACATGCGTGGCAGCAGTAAACTTAGGATCTCCTTTGGTCCCGTGACGCGTCTCCTGCGCAGAGGCCTCAGAGCAGTCAGCATGGCTGTTTCCTTGAGAAGCGGTGCGCTTCTTCTGCTGCTCAGATAGTGAAAACCCTGTGTACTTTACCTGCCACTGTCCAGTTTTCACCAGGGCCAGGCTCACTCATCTCGGACCTAACCCGTTGGTTCTCTCCGACGGTTGCAGGCCTTCGCTGGAAGTTTTTGGACTCCAGGGGCTAGCGAAATGAGCGGTCCCTTCTGCCTACTCGCTGCATCCGCCGCTGGACGATGCCCCTGCAGCTAAGCCAAGTAAAGTCAAGTTTCCTGCGAGCTCAACTAGCTAACAATAGAGGCACCGGGCCACGAAATTGGCGTCACAGCCAGCTACAGAGAAGCTTTAACTGCCAGCCTAATTGCATCGCGCATTTGATTGCGAAAATTTGCATCCAGCTGTTTCACAAGTGTGTAAAATATCAAGCGTGACGCATTTGTTCCGTTTAATTTTTGTGTTTCGTTTGGAGTTGCCATGACAGCCAGTTCTGGTCATACAAATACCAGAGAAGAACCAAAAATCTCTAGTAAATGTACTATTTACCTTATCAGGTCGTTACTGCATTATCAATAAATTAGATTAGAAACTGACTGTATGCTTATTTTACAACTTTTCAGTTAATGAAGCCCTCAAATTGGGCATTAGACAAGCAAGTTCGAGTAACAGCAGAAGTCAAAAGACGCGATCCTGTTGACAGATAGATAACATATTGATAACATACAATGTAGCTTTCACGAGAAAAATCTGGATTGACTTGGACTGAATTGAACGAAGTTGGGGCAGAGTTTTCACCCCGAAATCAGTGGTCAACTTTTCTCAGATCTCAGCCCCAAGTGACGCAATTCAAACCACTCCCACGGTTCTCGGCTCAACTGTGGATGATGCAGTCACAAGGCCCTGGCTTAGGCTGGTGAGGAGGGTGGAGATTTACGGGTTGAGTTGGATTAAAGCTGCCACATGTTGATCACTGGTACAGTATCAGAGTGGAAACTTAAACATGTTGTTGAGTGAAATCTGTCACAACCTTCAGTCAAGACTACCCAGAGTTTTTGTAAAAGCTGCATCATGCGGTAGTAAACGCGTCTGATTCTTGCACACGACTCGAGTTCAAATCCGTGCCCGGACATATTCACTTGAAGCTTGTGAGCTTCATTTTAACCACTGAAGGTTGTAGTTCGATTCACAGTCATGAGGGCCAATCCCAAGGCACAGAGAGGCCGCTGTACCGTACACCCTGCCCCGTGAGCGTGTGGATGAGTTCGTGGCACGGTTGTTTTGTTCTCAGGAGTCAGCGAAATGGACAGAACTGCCTTCAGCGCTGGTAGGGCGATATCGCCAGCTTGCCTGCAGCCCTCCATCAAATGCTTATTTATTTACTGTAGTGAGTTGAGTCTCCATGTTTTTGTGTAGAGGCGTAGTATTTAATAATTATTAACTATTGTATTTATATTCTTGCTGCGTCAATATTTATATTATTTGTCTCCCTAGCCTGCGCGCGGCGTCGTCAACTTGGATTGAAACTAGTGCATACATCCTCAGTTATTTGTGCCCTGCGATGTTGGTCTCTTGATTGACTGTGAACTTTTGGCTCAAGTCACATGCCGCCTCACCCTCTATTTGTTGCTCACTTTAACCAATCATGACCTCAGCCCGGTCGTCTATTTAATCGGACCCCTGACACCTCATTTTGTTCGACCGTTCCTTGACCATATTGCTAGGTCCCTCAACTGTTGCGTGGAGGCAAAGCGGCAGTTGGCTTAAGCTGTTTCTTGCTCGGTTTTTTGTGGGCTTGGGCCTACTTGAGATTGGATCGTCGTACGCCCGTCGTACGCGCGAAAGAGACAGTCCCAGATCGCTCTTCAACAGAGGTTTTTCCCATCGAGGGTTTGACGGGACACAATCCAACCGTCGCAGCTATAAGCCGAACTGACTATAATCTGCAATAAAATATTGTACATTGACCTGCCTATGACTCAAGAACACGTACCCGAAACAGAGATTTTAAATAACATTGAAAGGTAAATTTAAACAGTTGCCTTAAATTTAGGCAACTGTTTTGACAGAAACTGATTGTTTGCCATCTATTTAACAAAAGTAGTAAAATGATTTCGCTTTCAAGTATCATTTCATTAAAAGAGATTAATATCGTACAACTTTCTCGAACTAAAACATATATGTTCTAGATTATGGAGCTAACCTGACGAAACTGCTAAGAAAAACTTTAATTAATGAAATTCTGACCCTCTGAACCTACATGCGTATGTGGTCTGGATGTAATATCTCACAAACAACTCTATAATGCAGGAGGTAAAGTTTTCGTCGTTTTCGAGGTACAGCACTGTAGCCTTCAGGATGGAGGCTTCCTTTGAGTTAGCAATGTGCATATTCGGAGTCCTGTTAGGGGTGGGCAAGAAAGTACGCACGCCAGTGAACAGAACTGTACATTGAGACACGTACGCTCGTACGCCTTAAAAACTGATGTTGCGCTTGAGTTTTTACCCAAGACCCGAGGTACTAGTGGAGCACAATAGCATCGCTTTAAATTGAATCTCTGAGCAGCCATCAAAACAAGAGCGAAAAAGCAAAGAAGCAGTTCTTTTCGTTTAGCAAAAGCAACACAGAACGATCTTCAAAGAAGCCAGTTCTATGGACAACTATTTGACCACCGGCGATAAAATAAGAGGGGAATGCATTCAAGCACTCCAGCAATTGCTTTCTAATCCAGAATTTGCTTCAGACTGCTCAAGTGATCAAGATCTTTGTCAGCTACTGAGCAATGGTGAGATACTTTGCACAGTGCTCACACAGCTGAGCGAAGGCCGCATCTCCAGTGGTAATGAAACGTGCTGCGCCATCAATTCCCCGATTATAGCTAAAAGAAATCTGAATTTTTTTGTTGAAAAGTGCCAAGAAGAGTTTGGAATGCGCGAAGACGAGCTGTTCGAGCCGGACGATCTGCTCACGATGAGCAATCCTGAAAAGGTGGTGAGTTCGATTCATAAACTCGTCAGCAAGTCTGGTCAAGTTGTTCCAAAGCCGAAGCGACAGTCAAACATCAGCGTCGGTGGAGGAATGATGGACAAAATCATCAAGGAGATCTGCGACCACGAGAAGGCTCTCGTAGACAAGCTCACCAAGCTGCTTCTGTATCGGCAAGAGCTGCTCGGACTGCTGTCAGAGTGGAGCGAGGAGTTCGTCGAAGTCGTGTTTCGGCACACGGAGCAGCTGTACCTGGTTCACAAAGAGTTCCACGAGAAGCTCAGCGCCCTTGCCGACCAGGGTTGTGAGCAGTTCTGCATGCAGCTCCCTGACCTTTACAATGAGTTGGCTCCTAAGCTAGAAGTCTACAAAAATTATTTTTCAGACTTGCCGACTGCTGAAGAAATAATGAAAGATGGGTTCAAGAAAACCCCTTCGCTACAGATCCAACTCAAATTGCTTGAGAGACACTTCAACAACGGCTGTACTGGTCTGGGCTTTCGTGCTCTGTTTGAGGCTCCGATCCGTCAAACAACGAGCTACCTAATGCTCTTTGAGCGGCTGCAGAAGGCTGCAGAAAAAGACATTCCCGACGCCGCGCCATGCGTAGGTGAGATTGTTGCAGCAATGCAGGATTTTCTGGATAAAACTAATGAGTACAAAAAACAAGCTGAGCAACTCGCTGCTACAAAGGAAATTTTGAGACAGATCCAGCAGCTACCAACCGATCTTGGAAATCCAACGCTTATTGGACTGCACCTGGGAAATGATTCCTTCAAGGTGAAAACGGTGAAGAGTGGCAAGGTAGAGAGCATAATATGCGCTTGTATTCTTACAACAAAACAGCTGATTGTGGCTAACAAGCCACCGAGGAAGGATGGTCAATCTACTTACGCCTTCAACATTCCTGTTGACACCATTATGGAGGTCAGGAAGTGCGAGAAGACCTTTGCGCTTGAACTGATTCAAAATGATGGCGATAGGGTGACTCTGGAGTGTTTAAAGCGAAGCAAGGATCTATTGAGCTTGTGGAAGAAGCTTTAGACGAGACAAAATCATTGAACTTACCGAACGGTTGGAACTCCAACGGTCACCGTTTCCAGCTCATAACGATTCCCGAGGGGACCAAATGCACCAAGTGCTACCAGCCCCTGCCGAGCTCAGTAATGCAAGGCTACAGCTGTTCTCATTGCAGCCAAACAGTTCATATTCACTGTTTTCAGCTTGTGGGTGCAGCCAGGCGTGGCACCGCTCCCGCGCTACCCACTCAACATTTGGCAGTTGCAGCTTATCACAAAAACGTCACGAGACAAAGGGCCCACGAAATTTTGTCGAACACGCAACCCGGCGCTTACCTGATCCGCGATGGCAAATTAGGCTGCAAGGTGCTTTCACTGCACACTGGCAACGGCAAGTTTGAGCACATCAGCATCGAAGAGGAAGGTGGCAAAGTAGCTCTTGGCAACAAAATCTGCTGGTTCGACGATCTGGACAAGATGGTGCAGTTTTACGCGGACAACAACTTGTCCATTCATTTCAGCATGATCGACTGCCACTTGACTGTGGGAATGCAGGCCAGGGCTGTTAAAAGGTTCTTGCCTCGGCACGCGACTGTGGATGAGACTGTTTGATTTAATGGAAATTACACTAGAGCTTTGACACCTGACACCCTTGAGCAATTGCGTGTTAAGTGAAATGAAATATTCAAGCATTCTTATTCAAAATATTTATTCAGAAATTTGTCGCCAGAAAGTTGTACTCCAGTTTAATTTTTTACAGATGATATAGCAAAGCGTTATTTTGTATCAGAGTTAACACTGGAAGCTGCAGGTGTCTGTGATTCGCGAAATAAGCACAAAATCACTATTAGTGCCGTAAAGAAGTTTCATGCCTGTGTTTTCCGAATTGAAAATATGAGCATAGGTCTGCACCGTTTGCATGTTACATTTTTGTGTCAATTATGTTCAAATATTCTTCTTGTGTACTTAATAAATACTGAAAAATCATCTCAATTTTTTTACCAATATATATTGCTGGGAAGTTTTGGAGCTACTGGTCCAGAATATTGATGATTGTGTGGCTTCTCCGATGCTTCTCTCAACTTATTTGGAAATATCAGAGCCTTACCACTTAAAATTTCATCACAATCAATGCTCGTATTTTCAAGCTAGTAAGAATTTTTTCAAGCAATTAGAGACCAGATGGCAGAAGCAAAATTGATTTTCCTTGATAGGTGTTTTGTAAACTTAATGAATTTTCAATGTTACTAAAAATCTATGCTTGATAACAAATGCCATAAACAAAATTAGAGGGCATATTACTGACGATTTCTTGGGACAACAAAACGTTAGATTGTAAATACCTATCCACTTTCTGCGAGGTTGCTAATGTTTCTCTTGTAAACAAAATGTCCTCTGGCGTGGGCGTGTCACAGACAACGAAGAAGAGTCTGAGAAAGCGCATCATCAATGCGGACAAAAAAGAGGACGTTGTGCGTCAGAGACTCACAGAGTTCTATTGCCACGAGTTGATGAAGGATGTTCTGCTGAGGTCGCACTTTCATACAGACTCCGTTGCCCTTGTTGGGGCCGGCGCGTTCGGTCAGGTGTTTCAAATTCTTGCCAAGAAGGTAGGTTACCATGGAGCAGCTGTTCTATTTTAAATCTCGTAGTACAAGAAAGGATTTGTACCATCAAGTCTTCTTGAACTTGTTAAATTCGGAAATTCATGTTTACGTAATTTAAAGCCAATCCACATGGACAATTGGGGAAATTGAAAGTTTTACCGCCGGGAGATTTTTAAAGTGGATAATTTACGAATCTGCGTGTACTTATTCAACACATGTATCTGCTTGTCTATCCTTGGCTTGATTTTGAAGGATATCACATATGGCGAGCTGGAGGCCATCACGACAGCACTGACTAAGGAAGAGAAGCACGACTACCTGAATAAAGTGACACCGATTCGCTTCCCGAACCGATCCGAGATTGCCATCAAACGGAGCTCCACAGTGGCTTTGAAATGCGAGACAGCTTTCAACTTTCAACTTGAGAACTTTCCAGTGAATCCGAAGAGTCTACCAGATGCCATCACTGAGAATTTCACTCTCTTTAAAGAGTATAACACGCTTTGCTCAATTTTTAAACGGTATGTAATTTGAGCGTTTCTGTCATTATTTTCATTTGGAATGCATATCTAGGACAATACTTAATGTAGCTCTGGAGATTGATAGGGTGGTGCAGTGTTGAGTGACAAGAGTGGTGCAATATTGAGTGACCAGAGTTATGCAGTGTTGAGTGACAAGAGTGGGGCAGTGTTGAGTGACAAGAGTGGTGCAATATTGAGTGACAAGAGTTATGCAGTGTTGAGTGACAAGAGTGGTGCAGTGTTGAGTGACAAGAGTGGTGCAGTGTTGAGTGACAAGAGTGGTGCAGTATTTAGTGCCTTAGAGTGGTGCAGTGTTGAGTGACAAGAGTGGCGCAGTGTTGAGTGACAAGAGTGGCGCAGTGTTGAGTGACAAGAGTGGTGCAGTGTTGAGTGACAAGAGTGGCGCAGTGTTGAGTGACAAGAGTGGTGCAGTGTTGAGTGACAAGAGTGGTGCAGTATTTAGTGCCTTAGAGTGGTGCAGTGTTGAGTGACAAGAGTGGTGCAGTATTTAGTGCCTTAGAGTGGTGCAGTGTTGAGTGACAAGAGTGGCGCAGTGTTGAGTGACAAGAGTGGTGCAGTATTTAGTGCCTTAGAGTGGTGCAGTGTTGAGTGACAAGAGTGGTGCAGTGTTGAG